>JASJFT010000140.1:0-119133 GCA_030770425.1 Darksidea phi
GGTAACGCGTCGCGAAAAGTTGATGAGGGTGGCCACTCGCTTAGAATGGCCACTCGCTACGTAAACACGTTATAACTAATAACTTTATGTTTTAAGGTATTCGGGACAAAATACCTTCTTCTATCACCTTTTTAGGTTATTCCGCGAGTTTGACGACGCGAAGGCTGGTACTCATTCGATAAATTAGTAAATAATAAGTTATTAATTAGTTATTAATACTTTCCATATGGGCCTAGGTATCTGGCCAATGAGCGGTAAATATCTTCAATGTTATGCTAAGTATAGCATCTTGATCACACCCAATGTAATACAGAAGATTGAGCGCTTCAACGTTTGTCCCCTTTAAGTCCTTGACCAATAACAGTATAAATATAAATGATTCATATTCGCTGCGACCCTCTGCTTTCAACCGCTACAAGAACTCAATTTTACCCACTCGTCTATCTCTCATCATGCACACATTCAGGTCAATACTTGCCCTCCTTCTTTTGATTACCTTGTCCTATTCCACCCCGATTGAGGATTCTAAGAAGGGCTTTCCCGGCGCCGTCTACTTCTGCTCTGAGCCTAGCTGGGGGGCAATTGTACATGGTACCGTAAGTTCTTGGGAATTTGGCTCAATGTCTCAGCAATAACGCCCGCGTAGCACCGGCACAGGCTACTCAGTGCATGAGACATACCTCCAGTTCGGAGGTCAAGTTCATCAGTCCCGATAGAGAAACATATTGCCTGGTCTTCGATAAAGAGGGTTGTCGAAACCGAATTCCCTTCACTACGCCGGACAAGAAAGTTGTAGATGGCCTTTGGCACCCTGGGGTAATGGCTGTGCTAGGACCGTTTGCTCAGATCAAGTGTTATGTATGTGAAAAGGGATGTACCACCGTGGAATTCGCCGTGTCGTAGTACTAGAATACTTGAGCGGTAAGTTCCGGGCATTCCCAATACATGCAGGCAAGGAAGCAAAAGGAGCGCACATTAAACTCCTTGGTTGGATACAATGAGCGATTATTCTGTATAGAGTATAGATATAATCCTCTATTGTGGAAGCGCCCTTACTGTGTTTCGTGGCAACTTTGCAAAAGATTCTCCCAAATGTAATTCCAGAAAACCAGAGCGGAATGTTTAGGAAGCCAGTCACCTTTTAATTCTGCAGCCTCTATGACCTCATAGTCTTGTGTTAGCGACGAAGAATGCTTCTTTATAGTCAATCGGCGCTGTCCAGAAAGAGTTCGTAGTAAGTTAAGCATGAGCAACCTTATGCTGAAATATTTGAATGAGAGCAAACGCTCTCCTGAACACCCACGGTCTTAAGCTACAATAGGAATTTTCAATATCTAATTCCCGCATGGACTGTCTCCTCTTATCAATTTGAATCTTCGTCAACTAGACATGAAAGGAAGTGACATCTGTTCTGTTCGTCCCGGTTTCCATTATCCAACATTGCTCATCTGCCCGCTCATAGAGAGCCCCTCAGGCCGCTTTATATCTAATCCGAGTCGGAGTCATCTTTGTCACTGAAGATTTGTACCCTCTGGTTGCGCGTAAACGGCACCCTGGAGCCAGAGAGGGGGCGGAGCACTGGTGCGGCGATGCCTACGGTATTACGGCCAGACCGTAGGTCCCTTACGAGTCGTTCGTTTTTCAAAACCAGAGCTTTTAAAGTTTCGACTTCGTCCTTCGCTTGCTTTAGCTCTGCATTTTTGATTTCAATAGCCGCGACGAAGTCTTTGTGGCGCATTCGGTCCGAGAGCATGCTGTGTGACAGCTCGAATAGAAAGTCTTTCGGTGCATCCCCAACACTGTTGGTGAGAAATGATGGGTCGCCGTGGGCGCTATAAAGCTCAACAAGGAGTGCGCGAGCGTGACTTCCAACAGAAGTGCCATCGTAGATGATCTGAACGCAGTCCCAGACTGGATAGTGGATCACACCATTTTGATCGGGCACTTCGCTCCTCTCCCTCATTGCACCCAGGGCTATTGTTTTTACTCGCGAGTCCATCAGTTTTTCTGCGAGAACGTAGAGCTTACTTAACATAGTATACTCTGCCGCGATGCAACCACCCTCGGGTTCGGGCTGTCCACACCGGCTCTGTCGAGGTAGACTAAGTGTGTCCGTGTAGAGGATTTGCTGATAAATCGCGAAAACAGCGGGTTCATCCTCGGGTAGCTTCACGACGCGCTCAGCCGATTCAAGCCACTTTGGGTTAAGCGCTTTCTCGAAGAAATCAGAGTGATCGATGAGTAAGCCTTTGTGGATGTAGAAGCTCATCTGCGCCTCTTCTGCACCAACTACAATCTCGATGGCCTCTGTCAGCAGGAAGCTACGTGCCTGGTTAGTTTGTTGTATTATAAAAGGCGCGGCATTTGCCTCATTGTTTCATACCCCGTAGAATCTGAAAGAAATTTGCTCGAGTTGTCGAGAGAAGACATATTGTAATAGTAGAGTTCGTAGTTTAGGGAGAGAGGAGGGTGAGGGCTTTTGTGCTCGAATTAGATGGCTATTTAATAGTTCTAGGTCAAAAAATCTACCCCACGTCAGGATTGATCTGGGAAGCAATTTACCGTGAAGGTGAATAGCATCGGTGTTGCTCCGTAGCGCCAGCATACCCGAGACTGTTGGCTGCTCAAGCGTGCTGACACTTAGATGGGGCTTCCATAAAGGAAACATTGTCTAAGCAACACTGTCCTAGAAATCTTAAGCATTCATCAATTTCAGGGCCCTCCCATGCAACGGCCAGAATGTCTGCATACAGAAGAAAAAAAGAGTAACCTGTTGCGCAAGCGATTAGAGGCGTGCCACTGTTTTCCGTATCTCAAAACTTGTTGATTTACCACATCTCCGTAGATTTCATTATGTGAAAATCTGCGTTCTAATACGGGAGGCTTGAACGCAAGGGACGAGGAAATCGGGTACCATATAGCGGATATGTTATCTTTATAGATGATCTTCCTTTCTTAATAATTGGTTCCGGAGGTAGAGGTCAATATGAACACCGCAAGGCGAATGGTCCGCTTGGAACCAGTTTTTTCGAATATTTGCTTCCATCACCGAGCGCTGAGAGTCGGGCCCATAATCTGCAACCGGTAGATGCCGAAATCCTACCGTTATATAGTTGGTACACTATTGGTACCTCTAGGGGAAACCCGCCACCTGCTTTAATGGTTGAGACTCGCTCCGGTCGCTTACGCTCTTCCTAAGCCACATGATCTGGGCTTTCTGCACCTGGAAGATGAATCCGACTGTCTAACCAAGGATACCGTGATATGTTCCGTCTGGGCACATCCTTGAGTAACTCGTCGAAGGAAGTCTTATGGAACATGTACCACGGGAAGGTCCGACCCGTAACCTTTCATGATTCGAGTCTGATGTAAGTCTCGTTGTGGGAAGTCCAAGCACGATCCTATCGCGCAATTTGACTTTTGCAGCGCTGCATATGTTCTTCATGTGACGCGGGGTCAATTTAAGGCTCAACCGCTGCAACAAAACGTGTCGTTGTACCCCAATAAAATTCAACATGTACTTCATACTAGGGCTGTATTAACTTGGTATCATCGGTCAATTGGGCGGTGTTATCCGGCCCAAACTAGATTCTAAGACTCGATTGTGTTCAACCGAAACATCCCCAAAAGAAAATGGCAATCCTATGGGTCGGGGCGCGAGGTATTTTACGCCGCATCCGCAACTCGCTAAATCATCGTCCCGGTAATACGGTCCCGACACCGGATCTAGGCACCTTACCGAACTACAACACCAACCATAGGTTCGCAACCCCTCTTAACGCATAATCCCTTGCAGCCACGTATGGTGCGTTTATTGCGACGGGGGTTTGGCGGACAGATGGTGGGCCTTACCGCTTCCCTCGCTAGGCCTAGCAGTCCATCGGTCGACCAATCTCGCGTCCGAGTTGTTCAAGGCGCTTGGATGAATATGTAAGGAGATTGCATGCTGAGAAGGGACTCTGGACTTGCGGTGAGCTGGTCCGGAGTGTAGTCGATTTTATTGGCCATCGAGGCTTCGGCGGTGATACGACGTCGCTTACTACTGCATATGTGCGTGAGCATCAAAGTAATTACCCCTCTTTTCTTCAATGCTGTTCATTGCAATCCTTAAGTCAATTATAGATCTTTGCTCTATTCTAAGCTTTCATTACTCATCTGACGGACCGTCGTTTGTCTTTATCACGGCTCAGTCGTGCTCACATCTCTACTCTATCGTCAGCGCTGGCTGGTAATTCTATGCTCTGCAGTTCGTCGTCCTTTGCCGTGTAGTCGACTACTCCTGCATGGTTATCCCCATATATTTTTGTTTTCATCCTGACGTTATTCTGTAACGTTCCTCTCAACTTCGCTGCCATGGTTGAGTCTCAGTCTTTGGAGAAGCAGGTTGCTGTCTCTGGCGGACACGTCTTGCCCAGTGATTCGTCTGCAGAGCCGATCGTTGACCGGACCCTCGAGAGGCGGCTCATTCGCAAGCTGGATATGCGCATTGTGCCTGTACTATGGTTTCTTTATCTCGCAAACTTTGTTGATAGGGCCAACGTAAGTGCTTCAAAGCATCGGTTTTTTTGCATGGTTGATCAATATCGATGCTCACGTCCTGGCAGATAGGCAATGCCAAAATCCAAGGCATGGAAAAAGAGCTCAATCTCATCGGCCAGCGCTTCAACATTTGCGTCTGGGTCTTCAACGTCGGTTACTTAGTTGCAGGTGTGCCGCTAGCTATAGTATTCAAGAGGTACGGTCCGAAGTCGCTCTGCGTCATGATGTTCATCTGGGGTATTACTGTTATCGGATGCGGTCTCACGAAACGCTGGGAGCAACTCGTTGTTACGCGTCTGCTCGAAGGCATGGCGGAGTCTGCATTTACGACTGGAGCTGCCTACCTGATTGGCGCGTACTACACCAATAATGAATACCTGACGCGATACGTCGTTTTCTTCACGGCCGGCGTTATTGCGGGTGCTTTTAACGGCTTCCTTTCCTCGCTTATCGCTAAGATGGATGGAACAGGAGGATACACTGCTTGGAGATGGTAAGTAGAGTTCCGTAACGGAACGTGATTAGGATACAGGAAACTTACTCGCATCATAGGATTTTTATTATCGAAGGTATTCTCACCATCTTCATCAGCATCGTCTCATGGCCCTTGATTGTACCTTTTCCTGAAGACTGTAACTTCCTCGACCCCGAAGAGAAAGAACTCATGCTCGCACGGGTCAAAGAAGGCGGCCACAGCGCACACGACACCATCACCTTCTGCGGCGCTGTGACGTATCTGAAGGACTGGAAGATCTGGGCAGGGTAAGCAAAGGCATCTCTCGTCTAGACCGGCAAACTGATCCCCTCCCAGCGTCGCGATGTACCTGGGCGTAGCCGAAAACGCAAACTCTCTCGCAAACTTCCAACCCACCATCCTGAAGGGTCTCGGCTACACCGCCACCGCCGCCCAAGTCCACACCATTCCCGTCTATCTTACTGGTGCCGCCTTTAGCGTGATCTTCGCTTACGCTTCTCAATACACCCGCAAGCGTTATCCTTTCTACATGCTCGGCTGGGCCGTGTTAGCTAGCGGTCTAGCCGTCGAAATCGCATATCCAGCCTCCGCTGGAGTGCGCTACATGGGCATGTTTTTCATCGCATGCGGATGCTACCTAGCGATGCCGGTTGGTGTCATCTGGATCAGCATAAACGCTGGGAAAGGGTATAAGCGCGCAATTGCTTTAAGTACTGTCGTTAATTTCGGGACTGCGGGCGCGTTTGTGAGCTCGAATGTGTACCTATTTAGGGAGACCCCGCGTTTCCATACGGGATTTAGTACGGGGTTGGGATTGGCATGTATGGGCGCTGCGGCAGCGACCATGATCTTCTTGGCGTGTGCGTGGGAGAATAAGAGGAGGGATGAGGGAAGAGCGGGGCTTGCCCCAGTTGAGGGAAACGCTGAGGAGGTGGGGGATCGCCACCCCGATTTTAGGTTTGCATTGTGAGAGAAAGGAACGATGTGGTAGCAAGAAACGTAACCGTGTTACAATGCGTTTACATTGCCTATTCCATACCTACTATTACTACCTCTCGTTATCTTTACTCTTTGTAGATCCATCCTCTTTAGCTGGGACTGTAAGCCCGGTCCGACGGCGGCTGCATGGTGACAGGGACTGTAAACTCGTAACTTTCCTTGGGCAATGGCAGTGTTTCAATGACGACCGGCTCGCCTGTGAGGGTGAAATTCATTTTAAGGCTCTCATCGTTGTCAAGTGCCAGCTTGTAGTCGCCTGGAAAAATGGTCAAGTCCCCCTTCTCGTTTGCACGAGCTAACGAACCTAGCGTCAGAGGCAGCTCAATGACCGCCTCCGCGTTCGCTTTGAGATCGTGCGCGCGCTCGTACGACACGAGCGACTTGTTGGGGCGCGGTGCTGGGCCCGCATTCGTGCTGGACAGAAACAGGAGGGCCACGTAGTCGGACGTGTGGGATCCGACGTTCTTCGCCCTCACCGACACAGTTGTGAATGGCGTCACGTCGTTGATGGAGCTCCTATCACGCTTTTGCATCGTGCTCACAAGTTCGGAAATATCGTAAGATGTATCCAGCTTCGCGCCCCATTCAAATTTAAACTTAGTGTAATGCAGTCCGAAGCCGAAGGGGAACACCGGCTGGCCTGTGTACCATTTGTAGGTGCGTCCCGGGAACGATGCACTGGCGTTGGGCCGCATGTTGATGTCGAAGATACTGACTTCGTCCGCATAGCTGGCCGGGTACTGCGTGATGGGCAGCCGGCCAGCGAAGGCCTTCTTGCCGAGCAGAAGGTCGAGGAGCGCTGTGCCGCCGTCCTGGCTTGGGTAGCCGGCCCAGAGCAGCGCGTTTACCCCACCATTCTGAATGATGCCGGTGTCGTCAACCTGGCCGCCACCAAATTGCGCCACAATCAAGGGCTTGGACAGCTTTGAGAGTTCATCAATCAGATTCAGCTGGTTCCTCGGCCAGATGAGGTTGTTGCGGTCGCGCGTCTCAGACTCAACTGAGCCGTCGATTCCGCCACAGTAGATGACTACGTCGGCGTTTTTGGCGGCAGCTAGGGCTTCTGAAAAGCCTGTCGTATTCCCACTGTTGATTCCGGTTCCCATGGCATACTTCACGGTCCAGTTGCCGCCGTTCTGGAACGCTTGCAGTGGGCTCCGCAAATAAGTCGCCTTACCCGAGTAGTCGCCCTGCATCTGTGTGGTCGCGTTCGCGTACGGTCCGACGACCGCGACGGTCTTGTAGCCACTAGCATTGCGCATGGGGAGAAGACCGTCGTTCTTAAGCAGCACCATACCCTCGACAGCGGCTCTATAGGCTAGTTTAGTGGCTTCGGGAGTAGCAACGTCGGACCAGGCTAGCGAACTCTTCTCCGAGCCGTCGAAGTAGGCCACCGTGAAGAGCGCAGAATAAAGTCTCTTCAGCGCCTCGTCCATACGAGCCTCGGAAGTCTGGTTCAGCGCGAGAGACTCGTTGAGTTTAAGGTATGAGCTTCCGCATTCCAGATCCGTACCGGCATTGAGTGCGACAGCAGCGCCGCCCGCTTCAGTCTTGGTGAAGTTGTGCCATTTCGATATGTCCGTCACGGCGGCGCAATCAGACACGACAAAGTGGTAGTCTTCATTGAAGCCCCAATGGTCCCGAAGAACGTCCTGTAGGAGATACGGACTTGCACACGTTGGCATGCCTCCAACCGCGTTGTATGAGCACATAATACTGCCCACATGACCGTCTCGAACACATGCCTTGAAGCCGGAGAGGTAGTAGTCGGCTAGGTCCTGTTGAGTGGGATTGTAATTATTGCCATGTCGGCCAGTCTCCACATCATAAGCGGCATAGTGCTTACAGTTGGCAATGATCAACTTGTCATCAGGGTCCTCACCCTGCAGACCGGTAACGTAATTCCGAACATAGTTAGAAACAAGAAGAACATCTTCACCCGGCGTCTCCTGGCCTCGCCCCCATCGCGGCTCGCGGAAAGGATTCATATTGGGAGCCCAAAAGTTAAAGCCAGACAAAGCATGATTGGCAAATGCACGACTTTCAATACCGACAACGTCGCCGATAGCACGCATCAGCTTATTGTCGAACGTGGCTCCTGTCAGAATAGGAGATGGAAAACTCGTGGCATGATTGAACTCCCGGGGCGCCTTGGGGAAATGGACTCCAGGGGCGGAACCGACGCCGTGGGTTGCCTCGTTCCACCACTCATGAGATGGCAAACCTAGTCGCGCAGACCCGGCAGACGCATCGATGAGATTGACAATCTTCTCTTCCATGGTAAAGGAATCCACCAGAGCCGCCACCCGATCGGCGATGCTCTTAGAGGTGTCGCATACAGGGTGACTACAAAGCGGGTTGGTCTTGCAAGCAGGCAGGGTGGCGGGAATCGACGTTTGGTTGGACGCATTGCCTCGGGGGTTTGTAATCTGATACAGAGAATTGCTTCAAGGAAGTTTCAGTCAAATCGCTTCTTCAGTGTGCATTGATACTCACATATAGTTCCCCCCACAAGAACTTGCCGGTTCAAGGGCGCATTTCTGATTGCATCGGGAATCATCAATTTTCGTCGCACGACTGAAATCCGGCCGAGAACCGCAGAAGCATTGCCTTTTGGACACATGTTTAGATCTATATCCATTTTGTACAATGTCCGGGGGTTTCTTCGACTCACGTTCTGAACAGGATGCCCCCATAGCCGAAGCCTCGCCCACCGCACCAATTGGCGCAATACTGCGGCGTCATCGCGATGGTGCTGAGCTTGGTCTCGCTAAGAATGCTTACATTGCTGTCTTGGTAGCATCCAAGGTATGTCTTTGTTGCATTGTATGGTGCCGTTTCTCCAGACCCATCGCAGAGGAACGGCTGTCCATCCTGAGCGGCCACTTTTACTGGTGCAAGCAATAGCAGGGTTGCTATCGCAGTTGATGAGACCCATTGCGGTGCCATTTTGCTCAATTGGTCAGTTAGTGAGACTACAAAAGCTCCTTGCAAATCCCGGAGGAGCTTTGGTCTTATGGGCACTTGAGGGATTTTTCATTTTCGCGTTGAGTTAAAGTGTGCATTTATATTTACAATTCCGAACTTACCTGAAGCGGTCAACTAATAGCCCAGGCTGTCTCCACTCTCGGTAAAAATCAGTCGTTATGAGGCTACTTATTTAGCCAGCCACCGGGTATTGAGCCGCTTGAGTGGGGGAACTCCCCACCGGGTACATGTATTAAGCCGCTTGTCGGTCACGTAAGCAGCTTGTATAATCTTATTGACCCGCATTCATGTACCTCAATCTATGACGCGGAATGAAGTAAGATATACTTTTCCGTAGGTAAGGCTTGGTTCTATGAGAGATGTAATGTCGCAGATTGCATTATTGATCGGAATAGTACCCAGGTCTCTGGACCTCATTTTCTATAATGCTAGGAAATATATACAGCAGATTATAGGTCGCTCAATCATCATCTAGAGCAGTCTGATAGCAGAGCACGGACGAATAATAAGTGAAGTATCTACGGTCTAGGGCGTGCACGTCGTACTCCCGCCCACCACAACCCCGCGGACAAGGCGCCCACCAAGTGGGAACCCCTCGCCAAGAAGAAGGGCATTGAGAAGAAGAAGCGCGATGCCGGCAACAAGGTCTATGATGAAGCGAGTGGCGAGTGGGTGCCCAAGTGGGGTTACAAGGGGAAGAACAAGGCGGCGGACAGCGAGTGGCTTGTCGAGGTCGACGAGAAGAAGGAGAGGGCGACTGGAGAGGCGCATGATGCGAGGGCCGAGGGCAGGAGGGAGCGCAAGGAGAGGATTAGGCGGAATGAGAGGAAGCAGCGCAACAATGAGCGCAAGTCTGCGAAGACTGGATAGGTCATTGGTAGCGCTGCTTCTGGGCGAAATGAACTGATGGGCGAGGGCTGTGCTATGCATTGTGTGGCGTTGAGGGTATCTGTTTACATCTGTAGGTCAGGCGTATGTGGTCAAACTGGTCAATTTACCGTTCAGGATAATTCTCCCAAAAACACTCAGGTTCAGATCGATTCGAAAGTTGTCCGATTGTCCCTTAAAGTTATATAACATCAATGGTCTGAAAATATGGTCGCATGGTTTTAGCGTCCTCCTCGTCAGGCCCCTTGTGTTGTGACTTCCAGAATCCAATTCTCTCATACGCTCCTTCTACTACTGGCGACGCACCTAGGACAATACCTCCATACAAATATAACTCTACATCTGAAGCATCGAGACGAGCAGTTCCGATGACAGCAAGAAAAACTTTGCAACGGCTTCCATGCCATCCGTCTTGTCGTGCTCTTGTGATCGTGTGGAAACGGTCACCTTGTGGGATTTGAACTTGGGCTTCGGTGCATGGTCCGTCAAGGGTCACCACAGCTTGCAAGGAATAGCTAAATATTCTTTTAGAGTCTCCTTGGAGCAAAGGCAAATCCATAGTTTGTACCAATGGTGTGCGGAAGTACTGGTGCGGTTTCGGAGTCTGGATCCAAGTTGAAAAGATTGGCAAGTTTAACCGTAACCTGCCGGACGAGACCGATCCTCTTGGATCGATAGATGAGAGCCTGATGTCGTGTTCAATCAACTGGACCCACTGCGATTCAATTTTGAACCATTCAGTAACGACGTTAGAATGATTGGCCCAGGACCATGACGGAACAACACATTCAGAGGGGTCTCTTATATACTGCTCCCCTGATGGTTTCCAGAGCAACCCTTGCGCCAGGTCGGATTTCCAAAGTCCCGCCAGGTAGGTGTCTCCAGTCTTCTCCTGGACCACGCCAGCAAGGCCAGAGAGTGCTGGCAACCCTAAAGAAGGATGGCCAAAGTCAGCAACATGAACACAGATGATGGAAATCGACGATTTTCAATAAATGACCATGCCAACTGCATGACTGTGCAACAACTCAGACCTGAAATCACTTACGGTCCCCGAAATTAGTTAAGTTTAACATGGTGTAATGCTGAACTACTGTGTCTCTCCACCAACCGAACGTGTTTACGTCGGCTGCGTCTGGCTGGGTACAAAATTGAGTCGTCCGGGGCGATGCTTCGGGATATGTAGATCTAGTAGACTCCAGAAACGATGGCGATCGGTATTTCGCCTCTCTCAGATTCGAGCTGCATTCGCACCAATGTGCCTGCTGGCATTCCCATACCAATTCATGGTTTTCAAAGTAAAGAATGCGTCGCGAAAGGAGCCGCTCCTGGAAAATCCTATTGGAAATTAGGTGGTTAGCAGTGTTTGTCCAATTCAAACCATAATGAATTAACAGACTAGGCTGGTTGCCGCATTTGTGAGGTAGCATGGTACGAAGCTGCCTACTGCGAGCACAGGCAACCCCTCCTATATCATTGCACCATATCGATGCGTGAATACTGCTGCACACTCTTGATATCTTGAATTCGCATACCAACAAGCCTGTGGTGTCGGTAGCTAACTCGAAAAATGTGTCACTTACTTGAAGAGCAGTCAGTTCGGTTCAAACAATAAGATGTGAAAATATGAACGTACCCAGCCTCGCGTCATCCAACGCCCAGCTTTAGACAAGTCGCGATGAATGTCTCGACGAATAACAACTGTGTCACCCTTCAAGTTCTCATCGGGCGAGGAAATCTCAAAGCTGAGGTGTTTCCTTTCGTGAAAGAGCCCTTCCGTGGCATTGGCTGCTGCCGACGCCCCAATCGTCACTGTGGCATTCGCGTAAATATGGCACATCTTGGAGGATTCTCTTGCCCAATCGTCCTGATCATCTTGGACAATACATAGACTATCTATCCAAAGATAGCGAAGACCCAGTAAGCGCGTTGCAATAATAGCATCCTGGAAGGTTTTCGGTATAGCCGCCCATGGAATGCCCTGGCTATGAGCATCGAGGGATTGATGGGTCGTCATCAGTGGCTGATGATTGCCCCAACAATGAGAGACTAAAAGAGGATGTTAACTTCCTTTAGGTTTACACCAAAAAGGGGAGTCTCACGAGTTGCATATGCGATGTTTGCCCAAGTACCATCTGCGAAAACACGAAGCCGTATCTCGGATCGGTCACCGATTTCGATAAGCCTCTTAGGGAGCAACTTTGACAAGTAGTCCCCAATTCTATCTGGAAGACTCTGGTCGGCCTTCAACTGAGAACAAGTATCATGGGTGGTTTGACATCTATGTAGCCATGCACGAGCGCGAGAAAGTGCACCGTTATCTCCAAGAAATGAAGAGCTCACGGCTGTACGTGTTCCAATCCACGATAGATCTTGCAACCATATGCGAGATCCCGGGGGATAAACTCGTATATTAGGAGGATTTATGATCGCGTGGTGTTTCTGCTCTTCGTCACCTAGAGCGTGCCCTGAGTGTGAAGTAATGTGTGGACTTGCAGGGAAAACGTACTCTTTGATATTCAATGAATTTCAACGTTGATGGGCTCGTCATTTCTGGGTTGGATACGTCCTCTCAATATGCCGCCATAGTGGTCGGTGCGAATCACTATATCCGAAGGCTCTCCGGGCGTCATCGTAGCCATTCCCTTCGATACGAGCTTACAGAACTCGCATCCGTTTACGCGGCAAGCATCAATCTGTTCCCAGCTCAAACGAGACATTGAATTAATCTGAGGGTATATGGCACACTTAAGTGCAGGTCGATAATTTGCGCCTGGATTCCATGCTTCTGAGATCTGATTATCGTGGTGAGCTGAATCCTGTATGGTGGCGGCAAGGGTAGCGTCTATAGCCGTAGACTGACCGGAGTTGCGTTGGACTTTTTCTTCTTAAATAGACTGCGCACATCTAAACCCAGCCGAGACATGTTGTGGGGGTTCAATTTCGGGTGTTCAAAGGGTGTAAGTAGAGGTGGAGCGTGTCAGCAGATATGATGAGGCTGTGGTCTTGGTCATCCACACTCAAGCTGGCAGCTTGGCACGGCGCAGAGAACATGTTACCAGCAATATTCACCAAGCGAAGTAAAAGTTCAGGATTCGGAACCAGCTCGAAACCGATTTTCACCCGTTTGCGTCGAGCTTGGGTGGGTCCAAATTCGTGAGTAATGCCACAGCTTCCTCAAGCACAAGAGAGCACGTGAGTCTTCTGGTGGTCTTAAGTGCTGGATCGTATTCTACACAGCAAGGAATATCTTTGGCAACTAGATCGTGACGTCGACCTGATCGCGAATGGGAAGTCGCGACTGCTACGCCCATTGTCTCGAAAACGACGTTGAGGACGATCAACACACGCAACCCATTACCTACATACGCAATTCAATCGCATCAAACGAGACGTCGATTTGATGGTCTATCCATTCCGATAATTTACAACAAGCTTTTCTCACCAGGATCCTCTCCCAGTAGCGCTACATCTTCGCCATCAACCTCCAAATCGCTATGTCTTCCTTGCGCCACCTGATCTGGGTCATCCCCCTCCGTCCTCTCGCCGTCTCCAAACACCTTCTTGAAGACGCCGTCGTAAGACCCCCAGATACCGATAAAGAGCAGCTCCATCAGCGTCCCCAACCACTTCGGCAGCCGACCCTTGTCATCCGCGAACATCTTCCCCAGCCCAAACAAGAACATCGCAATGGGCATCCAAACGGCCAATGTCAGAGCCTTGCCCGCAGCCTGTCGCTTCGACGTAATGGTATATGGGCGAATGCCGTGGAGGTATTTTTGATATTCGCGGGGCAGAGCAAGCTCGGTGGCTCCGTCGGTGATGAGCTTGAGGTAGCGCGCAGAGGGCTGCGCGTACGACGGGTCGGGCCGCGAGAAGCGCGATGTAGTATGCGAGGAGGACGAGACGGGCGCGAAGAGCGTGTGTGCCTTGAAGGGGGCAGTAGTCGGCTCGGAAGGCACGGTGTCGCCGTCCGGGAGCGCATAGCATTCGACGAGGATGTCTTCATACGATGCGCCGCCTCCCTCGGTTCGGATGATGTGCGCATAGTCCGAGGGGGTGACCTCGTACACGCAACCGACCATCCCCTTGTGCCATCGGTCTGTGTGGTAGTCTGTCGATGTGGGGTCGCGGGCTGCAGAGTTCGCAAAACAGGGCTCCGTGTATGGGAAGCCGGGGAGGTCAAAGGTCAGCCTCAGCGACGGGACCAGTACGTTGATCTGAGAGAGCGGTTTGATGCCTCGAACGCCGCGGAACCTAGAAGCGGGTGAGGTTAGCAAAAGCGCTGCAGAGGTGTTTAGGGACGAAAGCCTTTAACGTACGTCTCTCTGCAGAGATTGGACCCATAGGCCAGATAGAGCACTGTCTTGTGTTTCTCCTCAGCTGCGCGGATTACCTCTGGAGAAAGTGTGGCGACATCAAGCGGAGTCTCTCTCAAAGATTCATCGCGCCGCTCTTGCGAGGTCTGTGGGACGGGCTTGAAAACGCGCTTGGCCGCCTCGTTCGAGCGCGAGGACCTCCATCGCGAGACCAACTTGCCTGACCACGAAACTGCGTCTTCTTCTTCGACGCTTCCCTGCACCGAGATCCCGCGGGGTTGGTTGTGGTTGAGCGAGCTTGGGCTCATGCTGGACGGGACGCGATTGCGTGATAGCTGCGCGCCCGTTGTCATTGGTCAGGATGCTTGCCTCCACGTGGGCGGACACAGGTGCTGTCTTACCTGTTGGGAATGTTTGTATCTGTCTTTCTAAGGACCTGGCGTTCTGGTCGCGACTATTTATTAGAATATAATATGCTTATTGTCCGCGTGTTCGTCCGAATTGTCAATCTTTAATGCCGCCGGGCAGGATTGCTCAGTAGTCGGCGTCCACAGGCACTAAGCCTCCGACGATTGCTAATTGGCTGAGCCTGGGACCATGCTGTACAACCTCGTCGATCTACGTCGCCTCTTCCTCCAACTCATTTTTTTAATTTGGGCTAAATTTCTTTCGTCAAATAAGTATATATAAAGCGGCCATAGCTAAAATTAGTAGAACTTATAGGCGAGTTCGAATGGCTACAATTGGTCGATCACCGAAAATGTACCAACCGCTCTCAACTCTACCGGGTATATTTTAGGGTATTCAATTATCAATATATATATATTACCAAAAACGCTTCGTTCTCCTCCCGTAAGTCCAAAACAATCATCCTGTTGTAAATTTTAGGTCTATTCAAGTATATAGAATCCTTAGTTCTTAAAAACTAAGTACGGAAATGTCTAGATCAAGCAACCTCTCTCCAATCCACCTCTACGACTTCTAACTACTTATATAAGCTATTAATATCGCTCTTGCCTTCCAGTACAGGAGAGAGCTGATGCTGCCTCTTAAAGCTAAATAAATAGTCCATCTAGTCGATACGTAGCCCCTTCGTCTCATAAATAAAGAAATAGGCGTAAACGCTAGCGCAAACTAGGCAAGAGGTAAAGAAGACGTAGACGCCCTATATTATAGTAGTAAACATACTTGGCAGCGCACGCGTAACGATGTACGTCCAGAGCTAGACGCTTATACCAGCAAATAGACCGGATATAGAACGTATCGAAGATAGGAAAATCTCGGCTGAGATGATCCACGGGAGACCGTTTACGCCAAAGGACTAGGTCGCTCCTAGTAAAATGTTAGAAACCGATAAAATATAATTAGTTGTAGAGTCGGCGATTCTTACCGAAGATTATAATTATAGTAGTAGCAGCTTTACCACTAGTAACGGTTAAGACCGATTGTAGGATATCAGTCTTCGGGTACCTAACAGAAATATAGATAGCAAGGTAGTATTAGTAGAAGGCGTAGGCAAGCGATAAGATAATCTAGGGCTACTTGCGGCCGAACTTGTTAATAAAGAACGTAAAGAAGATAATAGAGCCGATAGCTTTGATGAGGCCGTAGATACCGGTCTACAAGGTAACGTCGGTAAGCCCGATGGAGCGGAAGATGGTCGGTGAATAATCTAAAGATATTAGTAAGTTAAACGTACCTACGACCTCGCTCCCGATTTGGTTATACTTGGCGTTTTAGGGGTACACTTATAGTTGATAGCGGTAGTACCGCTCCATACCTACCACATGAATATAAGGAAGACTAGGAGGAATCGATTGCGTATGCCCTTGAGGGCCGCTTTACGCGCTGCGGCTTTTATTACTTAACCTAGCGAGGCGTTCTCTAAGCCCGTTAAGAGGGCACGTTCTTTCACAATTTTAATCTTGATAAACTATATATCCTCCACGATATAGGGGTAGTTTTCTAGTAATATATAAATAAAGTTATAAACTTTGTACGCCTCTTACTCGCGACCGCGCTTTAGCAGCCAAGTCGGGCTCTCTTTTAGTATTAGGATTATTAAGGTAAGCAATCCTACGCGGATAAGCTATATAGCTATTAGGATTCTCTACGCGATCGAATCGTTAGTATTAATATTATAGACGATACCGTAATTAATCTAAAATCCGATAACGGCGCCCGTCTAGTAGAAGGACTCGAAGAATCCCGTTAGTCGTCCACGGATAGCAGGCGGTAACAGCTCAGCGATATAAATAGGTAATACTACTACAATACTACCTATACCTAGACTAGTCAGGAGGCGACTAGTATAGATTATACCGGGGGATTTTAAAGGGATAGTACTAATAGTACAGAAGATAGTACTGATAATAAAGACGACATCCGAAATAATAACGGTTATACGGTAGCCAAGCAGCTCGAGAGAGAAGTATATAAAGAAGGTACCGAAGAAACCCCTAGCCGAATCTATAATCGTATTAGTACTTGGCGTCATCCATTAGGTTATAGAAGCCATATAAATAGAGGTAAGGTTACTCGATACATTATCGCGCTCCTTTTTACTTATCTTGTCCATACTAAAGTCGCGTAGAAAGCTCTTCTACGTAATAGTAGTGCCGATGAAAGCAGAATCGTATCTATAGGCTAGCACGCCCATGGAAATGACGAGAGCGACCGTATACACGCGCTAGTTGTACTGTCAAATGTTAATACCATTCCAGATCCGGCATGTAGCAGTGTAGCATACTACTTCCGGCGGCGTGGGCCGGTCCTCCTTTGCACGGCCAAATCCAGTCATGTTGGCAGCTTGCACCCAGGGACCGAGGGGCGACTGTGAGTTTAGAAGAAAAAAGGTTGGCGTTGTCGATCTCGGTCGCAGCGGCGAAGCCGTTTCTTATACATGGGGATAACCTTCCCCAGGATACCGCCGCCCTGGATTTAGAGAGCATCTTGACTCGTCCCAGCCGAGCGGTCGGTGCTTAGGTTGGTAGTAGCGAGAGTCGAGGTCATTTCACAACGGCGCGATTCCTTGCCACGCGACACCGCCGAGCCATCCGAATCCCATGCCTGCATACGGGGACGTTGCGGCTCGTGGACCTTGTCTATGGGGTCGGCGTGGAGACTCCAGGTGGCGCCATCAACCCCGTGGAGACTCCAGGTGGCGCCATCAACCCCGTGGAGCACAGCGACTGTCGGCTGCGGAACTTGCTGGAGTGCAGATGCGAGCGCGGGGGTGTGATGTGTCGGCTGCGCCTTGCCTGTGTGGGCATACCTCGGCGCTACTCCATCCGACGCGAGCGATGGCTCATCTCGATCAAGTTGCCGTCTCTTTGGCCAGCCTACCACGGACCACGGTCGTACCTCGTCGCCAAATGCCGTGCAGATGCTGGTCACCTGGTCTCGTCTCCCACCCACCGCGGCGTGGTACCGTCCCCCACGCCTCGGCCTTCTCGGAATCAGACTCGGAACGTGGCCGCGATGAGAGCACAAAATGGGGCACATGGTGCCCTTCGGTAGCCATCCAGTGTGCAATCTGTCGTTACTCGGGTCCTTTCTACGCCCCCTAATCTCATAATGCCTTCCAATGAGAACTTAGCCAACGGTACTGCCACGCTGTAGTACTCCTTCCCTCCTGGCGTTCATGTTCCGTCTCTCACCTTTTTTACAAACGATAAAGCGCAATCAATTAACTAGGATACCTAAGAGAAGTATTTTAAGTTCTTAATCTCCAATAGACTCTATAGCATCGTCATCGCAGGTACGAACGGCGAAGCTACAACCCTTTTATCCGAGGAAAAAACTAAGCTCGTTCAGGCTATACGAAAGACGGCTTAACGGCTCGGGCGTAGTAATATTCCTATTATAGTCGGTAGTATAGCAGGCTCCACTCGCGACGTAGTTAAGTAGACCATCGAAGCTAAGGAGATAGGCGTAAATATATATCTCGCCCTTATACCCTCGTACTTCTATTTTACCATAGGTTAAGATATAATAGTAGTATTCTTCTACGAGCTTACAGATGCGTCTCCTATTTCTCTCGTTATCTACAATTTCCCTAGTATAGTATTAGGTCTCGATGTTAACTCTAAAATACTCGACATACTAGGTAAGTATAGGAACATTACCGCCGTCAAGCTTACCTATAGTAGTATCGCTAAGGTATCACGGATATCGGCGAGCTTCGAGAAGAATCAATTTATTGCGTTGGCCGGGCAGAGCAACTGGTTGATTCCTGCGATGAGTGTTGGTGGTGTCGGTACCATTACTAGTGTCGCCAATCTATACCCCAAGGTAAGCCATCCTACAGGCCAGCGCCTACCTTATTGGCTGACCAAAACAGACATGTGTGGAACTGTACAATCTTCACCAAGCTGGCAAGCACGCAGAAGCGTCGGCATTGCAGATTAAGCTTTCTGTTACCGAGTAGGGCTTTGGCAAGGGCGGCATTAACGGTACCAAGTATGTGGTTGCACACAAGAGGGGGTATCCGGAGACGAGCGCCGATTGCAGAAGGCCGTACCCCAGATATACGGATGCGGAAAAGAGGAAGTGGGTTGTGAATCAGGTCTCTGGCCTCGACGAGATTGAAAAGTCACTGTAGGAGCAGCGAATGATGTTGCGTACCACTAGCACATGATTAAAGGGACCCAATACCATCTAGATCCGCAAATCCCTGCATGGAGTGCATCAGGTCGGCGTTCTCACGCTTCGATATCGCTTTGGCAACGATGGCGACGCAGTTGTCGGTACTGAACGTGGAAGAGGAAAAACCAGATACCGTATACAGGACTCGCCTCACTCTAGGATGTCTTGGTCGCAATTTGACTACTGGAGTTTGTATAAACCGTCATCAGATGCGCGATCAATACGGGGAGATCCACCAGAGCCTTCCAACTGAGGCATAACCGGGCATCAACAGGTGCAACGATCCAGTAGGTTGACATGTGCAAAAACTGCGCCTGGCGATGGCGCATACACAGTATGCATTTGAAAGCACTTTGAGAATCAGGATCCTGAGCGTGGAGTACATTTCTCCGCAGTCTTTAGCAGAATCGTGGGGATGATTACTCTCCATCTCTGAACGACGGGCAAAGGAGAAAAGGCAACTCACAGCCGTATGTGGGCAAGTGCTTTGAGACCCTCGCTCCAACACTTGATGATCCTCTCATATTCTAGGACGATCATCGCCGGCGTTGGCGCATGGATGATGCCAGGCGGCAGCCCGGCCCAACCGAGTCAGTCGTCGTCAGGCTGGGCCAAGTGGCGCGCTAGCCCCGTGAACTCCTCCCAAGAGATGTCAGTCCCCGCATTTCAGCGCGCGCCAGCGCTCAAACACAACACTTGCGCCCACGTCCTCGACCGTGTGCAGCAGCCCCTGTGCATACGCCCACCGCATGTCACAGAACACGCCCCCAGACCAAAAGGATCAGCTACCTCCCCCAGCAACCCCGGCAGAAGCAGCTCCTGCAGCTCCACGACCTGCCCGGTCAAAGAATGGGTGCAACGCTTGCCGGTGAGCTCCCCCGGCCGTTGATTGCCACAGTGGTGTGATGCTCATGGCGTGCAAGGAGGCGGAAAGTGAGATGTAATGAGCGGCGGCCGCGCTGCGGGCATTGTGAGAGGCTCAATCTGGACTGCACGTGGAATCGGCCGCCAGCACTGCGAGGCCAGACTGCCTCATCAACTTCGCAAGCCACTGTCAGCCCCCACAGTGCCCTTCAGCCCCAGTTCGCGCATGGCTTGCAGCATTTTGACGGAATGCCAATGAACGGACCCGGTTTCTTAGATTTTTCAGGCCCGCTTGGTATGAATACATGGGACGAAGCGATGCTACTGAGTCCCAACTCTTGGCCAGCTGATTCGTCCCTAAATGGGACGGGTGTGCACATGGACATTGTACCTCAGCCAATCCACCAAATGGCCATCACTCCTTACTCTCCAGATACCCTTCCACCAACATCAAGGCCGCATGGTGGCAGCATGAGTTCGATACCTGATCGGAGCGCACAGCAACATGATCCGAACTTAACATCACCATTCTCATCCGAGGGTCAGCCTCTTGCGATGGGAGAAGATGAATACCTCGTCAATACGTTCCTCCAAATGCTCATACCGCCTATCCTTACGCCAGTAGAGATAGGGCCAAAATGGGCATTGACTCGGGCCTTCTTCGGCGCCATGGCAACAGATTCACCGATGGTGAAGGCTGCTATCATGGCATTTGCTGCAATGCAAATGCAGAGGAGCGGCCTAGGCAACGAGGCGAGGAGAGACTGGCGACCACTATATGACAGTGCGACGAGACAACTCTCAAGTGCGCTTGCAAGAAGGGGGAATAGCGAAGATTTGCCCAAGGATGGGCTCAAGTACATTCTTGCGTCCATTTTCTTGCTCACATATACTGATGTAAGACAGCCCTTGTTGTCAATAAACTACTTTGTCTCAGGCGAAGTTTTGAGACAACAACCATTCCATCTCAGTTCTCTACAAACATGGTGATTCAAGATCTAATGCCACCCAGTTGCTCACGGAGAGCCTGTCAAGGGCACATACAAACCTTAGAGAAGCCTACAACCTTATACAATCTTCCACTAAAGATGCCTTTTCCGTTCCCGAACGACGGATCATATCGTGGATCCGACTCCTAGACGTACGCGCAGTGTCCACCAACGGCGGAGAAGGGCTTTTCCTAGCTGATCCCGATGAGACGCTCTTTAACGCGTCGCCCGCCGCCTATCCCGTTTTAGAGCTTGAAACTCTCGACACCGAGATCGAAGAGATCCTCTTTAACATTCTCTACTATCCCGGTGTTATATTCTATTAAAAAGTCCAGTCTTTTATCGGCCGTATTACCTATATTAACCCTTAGTACCGTAGTCGCGGAACCGTGTAAGACGAGACTAATGTTATAGCTCTAGCGGCGCAAATCTCCACAGATCTGCACGTACTCTACGGCTAGTATCCTGCGCTTATAGACCATGTAGTTATAGGAAACCTTACCAACAAGTATCTCGCCAAGAATTTAGCTACCGCGTTAACACGTAGCTTTCGTATATACCTCTCCAATTACTATGTATCCTATCTGTACCGCGTCGCCTATATATAGTATCCTAAAACGAAGGATATAATAAATACTATTACCAATATCAAAAGGCTTGCGTATCTTATAGCGGAAACCGACGAGTCCTTGCCGGTCAATCTTCTCTGGCCGCTCCTTATATAGGGGTGCGAGGAAGACAACTTAGAAGAAAGAAGGTAGATTATTAGTAGTATCAGAGGGTTGGAGAGTATTACAACGAATACGAAGGCTACGGCTGATCTACTCGAAGAAGTATAAAGGAGACAAGACGAAGGGAAGCGAAGGGTGGATGTGAGGAGTGTCAGTCAGGAATACTTTGCCAGTCATCATTTCGCCATCGTTTGAGTTACTAGTCTTGGGAAACTTCGCGCCGCACTTTGCTTGCCGCTTTATCTGGGCAATGTTGATACTTGGCGCAGTAGAACAGGTGTGTATGGATATTCGTTCGTTCGGGTTGAAAGCACGCACGAGTGCTCATGGTAAGCTTGGGATGACATGGGTTTCATATAGTGTAGCTTATGGGCCTATGTACGGTTTGTTCTCCAAGAGAAGCTCAAATCTTATCCAAAGTGAAGCTCTTAGCTGTCACTTGACCACCAAGAGCCTTCGACGCAAAGTTAAATACTGAGTAGCGGTACCCTGTAAAGTACTGCCAGGCATTGGTCATGCCAAATGAAGGGCCCAGCTGGGTAAACTTGGTCCCATCTGTGCTGTACCAGAAAGTTGCCTGCCTCAACGTGCTGGTACCAAACGCAGGTGTAATATCGGCTTGGATACGCAGCCACAGATCTGTCGTTCCTGCTGCGAGCGTCGGGCCGGTCGCAGCAATCTTGCCAGCCGAACCAGTGTTTCCATTCAAGGTAATCCCATTCACCATAACGAGTTTGGACGAGGAGCCATCCTTGTGCACGCCAATGTACGCCGTGACGTCCCGGAAAAGGCAAGCGCCGGCGCGGTCGCCGTCCTTCATCTGGCTGATGTCGAGCTTCACGGTGCCCATGGACTTGGGGCCCAGAATGCGACGGGTGATCGTGTTGCGCGCCTGGAAGATGTCGCTGGTCACCGTTGCCGTCTGGAGTATCAAGCCACCGTCGCCGCCAGCGAGCTTGTACTTGCTAGTGTCTGGGTTGTGGTTCCATTCCCATTCATGGCTCAGCGCGGAGCCCTGGAAATTGTCCGTCCCGGTAATCGGTGGGACTGTCTTGCCTGTGTCAACCGGCATCGGATACGATTTGCCCCAAGAATTGCCGTCCTTGACCACTGATGGCCAACCATCGGAAGACCACGTTAGAGGTGCAAGAACGGGGATTCGGCCTCCGGGGTAGGCGTCCAGGAACGCCGCATAGTACCATTTGCCATCCTTGGTGTCAATAAGTCCGCCCTGGTGCGCAGCGCCAGAGGAGGCGATGGGTGATGTATTCCCGATGAGCACCTTCTTCTCGTAGGGGCCCCAGGGACTTTTGCTCTTGAGTATCCACTCTTCACTGGCTGGCCTGGTAACCGCAATGTAGTACCAATCCTTTATCCTGTACATGCGCGATCCCTCAATGGTAGTGCCGTCCGAATAGACCTGCTGCGTCTTGACTTGGGACAGGCCGTCCTTACTCAGTTGCGCCACATTGATCTTGGTATTGCCATACGCGACGTAAATGGTATCATCGTTGTCAACCATGAGGCCGCAGTCGTAGTAGCACGAGTTTATCGACGACGCAGCTTTCCAATCCCAGTTGGACACCTCGCCGTTATTTTTCGCGGCGTTTGTGCCACTCGCCGTTTGGATATACGTGCGGCCGTCGATGCAGCCGATCCAATGGAATGTGTCGGTGGAGTTACGATACCGCAGGGAACTGGCCCAGATGCCTTTTACGTAGCCGCCATTGCTATTGTATTTGCTGCCGGGGACGGTGGGCATGCTGTGACTGACTGGCGTCCAGTTAACGAGATCGTACGATTTGAGCACGGGTGCACCGGGGGAATATGCGAACGTCGACGAGGTGTAGTAGAAAACATCGCCGATGCGAATGATTTCAAGATCGGGATAGTCTTGCCACAAAACTGGATTGTTGAAGTTGCCGGCTCGCTCAGCAAGAGGACCGGCCGCAGCCAGACTCAATGCAGAGGCAATGAGCCCCAGGTATCCTCCCGAAAAATGCATCGCGAAATGTGATCGATTCCGAGCGAAGTTCGCTCCCGGTCGCAGCTCCACGCAAGCTACTTATATACCCAAATCATGTCTCCTGCTTCCATTGCGGGGGAGATGAGATTCTCCATAGTATGTGGAATGTTTAAACTGCTGTCTCGCTTGTCTTATTGGCGCAAAAACGTGGCCGGGGCCAATCGACAGGGTAGAATTCCCCGGAATAGCCGCCGGGATCTGCATCGCACAGCAAAGTCAGCTACGCGCACGCTAGTTGTATCGTGAAATAGATCGAATGGTCGGAAGAAACCAACCCGATCAGATTGTGCATTTAGATAGTATTTTGTTCCGCAGTACATAACTAGTGTACGATGTCCAGGGTCATTATACCCGCACTGCTGAGTTCAATCAGTATTGTCCTTTTAGTATATTGCGCGACGGTACAGAGCCGCATTAGGCCGTAGCATCGGCCGCTAGACATCTATGGTCCTTGAAAACAAGGTACAAGGGGGTTATATATACTTAATAAATAACTCTTATATAAAGACACTAAGTATATATTAAATAAAAGTTACTAAAAAATTATTTATAAGAAAAGTAGTAATATTACTATTATTAATATAAGGACTTAT
Organism: Darksidea phi; assembly: GCA_030770425.1. NCBI lineage: Eukaryota > Fungi > Ascomycota > Dothideomycetes > Pleosporales > Lentitheciaceae > Darksidea > Darksidea phi. Next base: position 24,059 of record JASJFT010000140.1, read on the forward strand.
ATAGATATATATAAACTATAAATTATAATAATAATAGAAAAAAGTTATAAATCTATATTAATAAGAAATTAATACTTAAATTATATATACTTTTTAATTAAATTAATTATATATTATAAAATTAAAACTAAAGATTATAAAGTTAAAAAGATTATAGAAATTTTCTATTAAGATAGTAAAGTATAATATAGATATTAAATATCTAAAGAATCTTCTTTATAAAATTATTTTTTCCTTAGAAATAAGATTTTTTAGAAGTATAGATACTTAGATAGACTTTTTTTAAAGCTAGTAAAAGGGCTAATAAAATATATTATAGTAAATAACTCTCTATAAGAGCCGAGACGGCCTTTAGAAAAGGGGAAGGCTATATTACGCCTACTTCTACCGGAGGACTCCCGGATTATTATCGGCCCGGCCACGGTCACGTGCCGGACCCTATATAGTCCTGCGTCCTACCATCACGTCTCCTTAAGGATTCGTCTCATCTCCATCCGAATACAACCCTTTTGCTGCCTCAGCGTTTCTGTGCCTGCCTGCCTATACGTGCCTCACAATAGAATACCTCGCGTCTTTCACCCTAGGCTCTACAGTACTCTAGGAAATGAGGTATACTTCAGAACGGATGCGGAACGAACTGTGCCGCAAAAGAGCATCGCTCCTAGAGCCGAGTCCGGCGAAGTGGCCGTTGTCCGATAATATATTTTGGCCAATCACACGCTCTACGCATTCCCCAACGAATTTTAGCGCCGTGGCACAGTCTATCACAATGGGGCCCTTTTCTCAGTTATCAATCGACGCCATACCTCCTTTCCGCTCCACCCCGATCTGCCTTCCATAGGCGCGCTTACTTTCTCTAAACATCACAACCCTTCATCCGGTAACCGGTAACTCTAAGCTAGAATCAGTCAATCAAAATCAAGTTGTAATTACAATAGCAAGAGAACCCTCCGAACGATAATCGCTCCCATCCATACCGACAGTCTCTCATGTTTGGAACGCTTCGTTATGATGTGTCCTCGAATGCGTCCTCGTCAAGCAGTCGTCGAAACAAGGCCGTAGTTCAGTTGCAGCCGGCACAGGCAACAGCGGGCTTTTTCCCGCCTCACGCAGCCTGTGATACGTGCAGAGCAAAGAAGGTAAGCCTTTTGAGCCGTTTTCTCTCCCGTCCTGTCCACTAATTGGTTCACAGTTGAGGTGTAGTGGCCAGAAACCGACGTGTAACCGATGTCAGGCGACCAAATTGCAATGTCAATATACGCAGACCACAGACAAGCGGAAAAAAAAGCCATCGGCCCGGCCGACTGGGCCGACAGCACAGAACAGGCGCCAATCTACGACCAGTGGAGAAACGCCCACCGGCAACAAAGGTCACGACAGCAATGACGGTCAGGTTGAAGCGAGCGAGTCGAGTGCAAGCGGTATCAACGACTCCATCATGGACCTTTGGGACGTAACTTTAAGCGGAGAGGTTCATGCAAGCAATCGTACCCCACTAATTCTAGAAGATGCAGCCTTTGACGGGAATAAGTGCCAGGATGCGGCTCATGAAGAGACCTTGGTGCCAGTGTGCGATGCATTGACGTCCGACCTGTTTCACTCTGCACCGAATGGGATACATCACCAAGAGATGATGCCAGGCAACATTTGGGATCCACTTGGCTCCCCAAGCTTGGACTTGACCGATTGGGATGATGTCATGTCATGCTCGCCCGGCCCCACACAGATTCAAAGCCAGGGTCATAGCCAACAGCGAATGAGCATTACACGAAGCTGTTCCGCCGGATTGGTATCAAGCCCAGCATTTCCAACCTTACTTCACCGCCACGAAGTCAATGTGGGCGAGCAGATAGCCGATAAGAACAGACACGAGGGCACTTTCACGACTCCTACTTTACTACCGCTAAATACTTATTTGTCTCCAGCGTCTACGGCCTCCATTGCTGGCGGAGAGGTTCCTGCTAACTGCTCCAAATCTCAACAACTCTCATCACTTCGGGATCATTTCAATTCCAAGAATGCCGCCACCGGAGCTCAGTGTTCTTGTGTACAGAACGCGGCCGCACTTTTGGACGAAATCTCAGCTCGCGTCTTCAAAGGCTCCTCCTCAATTTCCTTTGACATAGCTCTTAGCTTTCTGAAAAGTACTCTCAGCAAGTGCAGCGCTACGTTCGAATGCACACGATGCATCTGCCGCTCAGATTTCTGCATGCTGCTTGCAGTTGTTATTGAGCGACTGGTGACACTCGGCGAAGATGTTGCTCTAGTGCACGTTCTGGGCACACAGTCTCACCTACCGGACAAAGAAGCAAGGACAGGATGGGATCAGGGAACTAGTAGTGACACCCGCTTGAGACGATTCGGCTCCTACGACCTCTCTTCTATGGAACATGGCGTCATAGCCCGCGGTCTCCTTAATCTACACATTCAGTCTTGCCAGGTGCTAGTAGAGAAAATGGCTCATGTCGCGCGGCTCTCGAATCGAGAAGCGCAGGTGCATCTTTTGGTCACAACCGAACAGCAGATCAACCATCTCTTGGCTCTTTTAGGAGAGAGAACCGACAAAACTCCTACTTAGTACCGTAATTTTATTGAAATGCTAATCTGAAATCTATTGCGCACTGTTGCTTCTTTATAAGCTCCTCGTTCATTTCTCCCTACTATAGCGGACGATGCCTGATATGTAGTTCCTCGACTTCTATAAACATGTCCGCGAGTATTATTATAACGCGGCCATTCCACTTCTCCTTATCGTCTCTTACTAGTGGCGCGTCTACTCTATAGCCCTCAACTCTCGAAGACTGCTTCGCGATCACGGAGTAGATTGAACAGACTACACGCGTACTTCCTGTACGCAAAACAAGCTTTGGGTCGTGCGTCTGGGCGGAGGCTTCATGGCTAAACATATTAGAGTGTAAAGAAGCAGTAGCCAAAATAGGGAGTAAAAAAGTGCTTTATCGTGGTACGTATTCGGCGGATTCGAGAGTCTAGTACCTTAATAGCTGTTTGATTTTTCCGGTACCGTATAGTCTTTTCTTAGGCTATCTATCTAGCAGGACACTCTCCTTGTATCTACCCGAGAATGCGCCTTACTACTTAAAATATGGTAATACCTATTCTATATTCGCAGACGTATTAAGGAGGATAGTATCGAAGGTAATTAATAACCCAGCTACACGCTCCGGGAATTATTATAGTATTAGTTTTAATAAAAGCCGGAGTCCGATAATAGGTTAATTCTTCTATATAGCGAGTATATAGCGAGCGATACCTTATATTAACCGTCCTAAACCGAGCCGAGAAGTAATAGAAGATAATATAAATAAGGGTACCTATATTTAAGACGCACATAAGCGCCGTGACGACCTCATCCTTGCTCGTATAAAGATGTCTCGCGCGGTATAGCCAGGTTTCTGCCCTCAGCCTTCCGGCCAATATGCACACTCCCTGAGAGGGGTAATCAATCTTCGGGGAGTACAAAATATTGGGACTTGTTCACGCGCAGGTTAATAAGCCCGTTTGGGATAATGTTACAACCCCGGGATTGGAAGGATGCGGGCACGCACGTTCCCAAAAAACGCCCACCGCGAAAATGCCGCATTATCCGTACCCGCGAAATCTATCAACACCTACCCCCCACAACGCTTCTATATATACTTTTTGAGGTTGCGCATCTATTAAGGATATCGAAATAAGGAATTATAAATTTTAATACCCCTAGGAAGGCTCGAATAAAGGCTATAGTAGACTTCAACGACGCGTACGGGATCCCTTACTATAAGAACGACGTATTCCGATTTAACGGCGTCTCTAAGGAGTAGGGCTACGCTATACTTACTTAAAATAATTAGCTTATTAATAGAACTTATTATAACATAGTACTAAATAAGAAGAAATATAGTAAGCCTTCTATCCTTTTTATAAAGAATATATAGTTGTAAGGCACGTATAGGCAGGCAAGTACAGAGATACTAAGGTAGTAGAAGGGTTATATTCGGATAGAGATAAGACGAATCCTTAAGGAGACGTAATGGTAGGACGTAGGACTATATAGGGTCCGGTACGTAACCGTAGCCGGCCCGATGATAATCCGGGAGTCCTCCGGCAGAAGTAGGCATAATAATAGTATTATAATTAATTTCTTTAAAATCTAAGATAAAATATTCGTATTCTTACTTAGATTATATTTACTAAAGAAATAGATTTTAATTATTCTAATAAAACTATAAAAGAGATAATAAATTTAATAAACTATTATAAGTATATTATCTATATAAAAGAATAAATAAATAAGTATATAGTAGAGAAGTAGAAGAAGTAAATAGAGAATATATTAATAGTCTATCTAGATTCTATTATTATAACCCTAGGATTAGAGGGGTACGAGGTAAGCTCTAATATAGCTATAATAGCCGAGCTACGCTTAGTTAGTAATCTAATATTACGTAACTTAGAAGTTATAGAAGTTATTAAAATAACTACTTTTATAACTACTATAGAAGTTATAGAAGTTATAGAAGTTACTACTTCTACTACTACTACTACTACCTTAAGAGATAAGAACGGGTATAAGAGAGTAGAGGATCTCTTAGACTTTCTATTTTAATTCCTTATAGTTAATCTTTAATTCTTTACCTAATACTTACGAATAAGATTAGATCTTTTTCTAAGTAGTTATTCTAGTAATAGAATTTATTAACTTAATCTTAACCTATTAGAAACTAATAATATAATAAATATTTTATTAGCCTTAACCTAAATCCCGTATAAAGATATATATAATATATAATATATTAATTACCCTAAACTAAGGTTATATTAATATAATAACTTTATCTAGCTTACGTAATACCTTTAGAGGGAGCGTAACTAGTAATTTAATATTAAACCTAATGGCCCTTATCTAATAATAGGTAGCTTAGATAGTTAAGTTATAATAGGCTATAGTATTATTATAAGGATTACTATAATAGGTATAAGTAGGGCTTAGAACGAAGTTAAAGATCTTAATACTAAAGAAATATAATAGTAAAAAGAAAGACTTAAGACTATTCCTTACGTAATTAGACCTATATTACTAATTTAATTCTACTATATTTACTAACGACTAGAATAAGATCCTTACTATAGATATATATATAATAGGTAAAGCCGCTATATAGATATAGCCCCTAATTAATAATTATATAACTAATAAAGACTCCTTATTAAAGTAATATAACGAAATAAAAGTAGTATTTAAAGATTAGAACTCGTTTAAGGAATAGATATACTTAGTCTTTAAAAATATAGATAAGGTTTAGTAGGCTAAATACTAGATTTAAAGGCTAAGGTAGACTAAGTTAGTAAATACTTATACTACTAAATTTAAATAGTTATAGTATAAAATTAATTAGGATAATATACCTCTTATAATTATATACTATAATAGACTTAAGAAACTAATTAAGAATAAATTAGTCTAACTTAAAAAATTAGATAACCTAGTAGAACTAATTAAAATAGTAATTCGTATTAATAATTAACTATATAAATAAATATTTAAGAAATAAGATACTATAGGACTAGTAAGAGTTTATAGAAAAGAGTAGATAGCTTAAAAGTATAGGTTTTATAAGGGCTATAATAAAATAGACGTTAATATAATTTAGAAAAAGAAATATTTAAAGAATAAAAAGTATAAATAAGGTAAGAAGCTATAGAAAGTTCTAGTAAATAAAATAAAATAATATTAAAATAAAAAAGTATATCTATACTATAGTATATAGAGATACTTTACTAGAGAATATAATAAGAAAAAGAAAAGTATAGAAAGCTAAAACGGCGTTAGGTATATAAATATAATTAGATATAGTAAAGAAAAAGAAATTAAGTCTAACTTAATACCTAAGATATAGTACGACGCTAGTAGGTAGAATAAGGTCGAAAAAATTTCTTAATAACTAGAAGACCTAGAGCTTAAAATAGAAGAATTAATACTCTTAGAGCTAAAGGAAATAGCTATAGAAGACGTTTTCTAACGACTAGTATATAATAAGTACTAAATATATAAAACTAGCTAATATATCGTAAAATACTACGCTAAGAAGGTAGAACTAGTATACGTTACTAGAGATTAAGACTAGTAGATAATAGACTAGGCCTTAAAGCTCTAAGGACTAGAAGGCTATAGGATAATATAGGACTAAGATAGTTTAGATTATAAAAATCTACTATTTATATAATATATAGAAGAATATAAGTACTATATATAATAAAAAGAGAAAGTTATAATACTTCCTAGAGACTACCTATATATATACCTCTAGAACGAGAAATATCTAATAATAGAATATTATCTATATAATTATAATAACTAGACTAAAGAATATAAAGATTAAGGGTAGCTAGGATAGAATAGCTACTATAATAATAAATACGAAAAGTACTTTCTAATAAAATATACTATAGGGCGATAGCTATATAGACTAACTAAAGTAGATACTAAGAGTTATAAATAAGATATTAACTATAAGATTATATACGAGAAATCTAGCTATAAAGTCTTATACTAGATATATTATAAAAGGGTATATATTCTATACCTAGTATAAAAAGAGCTTATAGCTAGAAGGGAAGAGAATATCTTTTACTAGAATCTTAAGAGGAGAGAATATCTTATAGAGTAGTATAAGTAATACGGTTATCTAATATAAAATAGGAATAGTTCTAAGAACCTAGAAATTAATAGATAGCTAAGGGCCCTAGATATATAGTAGGGATACTATAACGCCTAGAATAATAAGATAAATACGGAGCTCGTTAATTAGGATATACTATTACTAAATAAAGATTTAAAGAAGAAGCTATAATAGATACTAAACTAGAAAATACCTCGTAGAATTAGAAAAGAAGAAAGTTTAAAGTTAGAATAGTTAGGCGAGTTATCTCTTTAATAAGATACTTAGAAGCTAGAGAATACCCTTAAAGAATAAGACCTCTATAATAATAAACTAAAAAACTAGATTATTATTAACTACGTCGGAGTCGCGCTAATAAAAGTATTTAAAAGATAATTTTATAAGTTATATAAGAAAATATATAGTAATTAACTAAATTAGAAATAGATATACGAATTTACGAACGGAAAGTCTAAATTATAGTAGATAGTAAAGTAGAGTTTATACTCCTATTATTAAAATTAATAAAGAAATATAGAATTTCTTACTAAGTTAAAAAAAAATCTATATAAGTAGACCTTAAAGATAGATTATTTATAGAATATAGAGGAGGTATAATTTACCTTAAAATATAAAAAGTAACCTTAGAGATAGAAAATATTAGAGACTATTATAAATTTAATATTATAGAAATTAGAAATACTAATATAATTATTAGTTATAACTAGCTAGTAATATATAATCTATAAATAGATTAGAAGCTACGTAAAGTACTAGGTTATAAGTAAGTAGCTTAAGTTATAAGAATTAGAAGACTAGAAAGATCTAGCTATAAGATCTAGTATATACTCTAAAAAGAGAGAATAGACTTAATTTTACCTTATAAGATTATAAGAATCTATAAGAAGAATCTATAAAGAGTTAATATTATTATAGTATAAAGAGTTGTAATCGTATAGAAAGAATTATAACTAATAATACCTTAAGACTATAAGGAGTTCTAAGAGCTATTTAAAGAATATCTAGAAATTAATTTACTAAAGTATTAGGAATAGGATTATAAAATATACTTAGAATAGAATACGAAGCTTAAGCCTAGACCTATATACTCGTTAATAGTAGATTAATAAAAAGAATTAAAAGAGTATCTAACGAAGAACTTAGAAAGAGGATATATTAGAGAAAGTTAAAGCTTTATAGTATTACTAGTTTTATTTATTTTAAAGAAGAATAGAAAGTTATAACTTTATATAGACTATAAATATTTAAATAATATTATAAAGAAGAACTAATATCTACTACTACTAATTAGAGAACTTATAAACTAGCTCTAAGGAGTTAAGTAGATTACGAAATTTAATATTTAGAAAGAATTTTATAAAATTTAAATAGTAAAAGGATATAAGAAGTATATAGTATTTAAGATCTAATATAGACTCTATAAGTATAGAGTTATACTATTTAGATTAATAAATATACTAGTAATATTTTAGTTAGTTATTAATAGGACGTTAAATAAATACTTAGACGTATTCTATATAATATATCTAGACGACGTTCTTATATATAGTAAAGAGATATTAAAAGAATATAAAGAATATATAAAGAAAGTACTATAAAAGCTATAGTAGAATAAGCTACTACTTTATCTAGATAAATATAAATTCTATAAGACAGAGACCGAATATCTAGATTTTATTATTTTATAAGAAGAAGTATCTATAGACCCTAAAAAGGTATAGACTATAAGAGAATAGCTAATCCTAATATCGGTTAAGAACGTATAATCCTTTTTAAGATTTACTAACTTTTATTAAAAGTTTATTAGGGATTACTTAAAGACTATATTTTTACTTATAAAGATAACTAAGAAAAAAAAAGAATTTTAGTAGAACTAGGAATAATAAGAAGTTTTTAATAAGCTTAAGAGTCTATTTATATTAGTACCTATACTATAGATATACGATCTAATAAGACCTCTTAGAGTAGAGATAGACGTATTAGATTACGTATTAGAAGTAATACTTATCTAATAAAAGAAGAATAGAAAATAGAGACTAGTATTCTACTATTTATATAAGTTTAGTAAAGAAAAGGTAAACTATAATATTTATAATAAGGAACTTAGTACTATTATATTAGTATTTAAATAATAGAAACTATAGCTTATAGAAACTAAGTATAAGATTAAGATTATTATAGACTACTAGAACCTTATAAGTTTTATAACTATAAAGAAACTTAATTAATAATAATTCTAATAATTAGAATTACTAGTAGATTACGATTTTAAGATAAATTACTAGTTAAAAATACTAAATAAAGTAATAGATACTCTTAGTAGAAGATTAGATCTTTAAGGTACTAATAAACCCGTCGTATATAAACTAATTCTATAGAAAGAATTAAATAAAACTCTTATATATAACTATATAAGGCTAGCTAAGATTATAATAATAGTAAATATTAAGAAAAAATAAAGAAATAAGGCCCGAGAAACTATTAAAGATATTAATAGAATACTAAAGGAAGACGATATATACTTTAATAAGAAAGAATACTCTACTCTAATAAATAACTCGAAAATAAGACCTTATATACTATTAAGTCTTAGAGGAGACTTAATACGGGAAATTTATAAGAATAAGATACTAGAATATCTAAGAATCGAGGAAATAGTTAGATATATAGATAAAGAATACTTACTTACTAATATAAAAGAGGAAGTTTAGAAAATAATAGACGACTATTTAGAATATTCTAAGAATAAATCTAAGAGATATAAGCTCTATAGATTACTCTAACTACTAGTACTACCTATACGACTATAGACTTATATTATAATAGACTTTATAGTAAAGTTACTACTATTATTAGAATTAGGATTAGGAAGATTATATAATACTATTATAGTAATTATAGATTAATTAATTAAAGTAGTATACTTTATTCTAATAAATAAATTAATTATAGTAGAAAATATAGCTTATAAGGTTAAAAGGACGCTTATTATTAACTATAGACTACTAGAATAGATTCTTATAAATAGGAATAAACTATTTACTTTAAAATTTTAAAATATACTACTTATAAAACTAGAAATTAAAAGAAAGTTATCGATTAGCTTCTATTCGTAGACGGATAGTTAGATAGAATAGATAAACTAAATTCTAGAGAAGTATCTTAGGTTCTATATTAATAAGTTATAGAATAACTAGATTAAATTACTACTAATAGTATAATTAGTATATAATAGTAAAAAGTCTATAATAACTAGATATTTACTATACTACGTAAACTATAGATATAAGCCGACGACTTATAGAGATCTAAAGAATATTAAGAGTATATCTACTAAGATAGAAGAGAAAGTCTATTTAATATAAGAACTATATAAAGAACTTAGTATACGAATAGTACGTAGAAACCTTATAATAGTTAAAATAGTAAATAAAAGAAGGCTCGAGGAACTAATCCTTAAGAGGGGGAATAAAGTTTTTCTTTTATAATAAAATTTAAAAACTAAACGACTATATAATAAACTAAATAATTTACGAATTAGACTATTTAAAATTAAAGAAGAAATAGAACTAGTTAATTATAAGCTAAAGCTAACTAAAGGTATAAGAATATACCCGGTATTCTACGTATTATTATTAGAACTAGTACTAGAAGATACTAAAGTAGCTACTAATATTAAACTTAAAGATAAGGAGTATAAGGTTAAGAAAATCTAAGAACTATAGAAGTTCGGTCGTTAGTAAAAATATTTAATTAAGTAGGTAGAATAGCCTACTAGTTAGAATATATAAAAACTAATTAAGAACCTATAAAACTACTAGAGGCTAATTAAGTAGTATTATTAAAGATACCTATAGGTAGAGGCTCCTAACTATCTAAGAAGGAGAAATTAGCGGACTTATATAATAAGGGTTACTATAATAACCTAAGTAAATTAGAAGAAGTAGAATATTTAGCTTCCTCTAACTAATTTAGCTCTTCGAGGGATATAAGCTTATAATAGTATATTTTAGTATTATAATAATTTAGATTCTAAAGCTACTTTAAAAGATAGACCTTATAAGTATAAAGCTTAGCTATCTAAATAAAGATCTTATTATAGATAATATACGTAGTATCTAGCTTAGCTAGAAGATTAGATTTTTATTTATCTACCTTCGTCTAATCTCTTTTAGTTACTACTAGGTTATACTTTAATCTATAATAAATATACTCTATATAAGAACTAGACTAAAGGTCGATATAATAGATTTAAGAAGACTATATAGTATAATAATAAGAATAAGGTATTAGTATAGAACGAGAATAAGTAAATAGATAGTCTATAAGATAATAATAATATTTAGAACGGGTTATTATAGAAGTCTTAGGTATTATTAGAACCTAGGAAGTTAATTAAAGATAGAAGATAGTTAGTCCTATATAAATAGTAGATTAATTACTCTTATATATTACTAAGAAGGTAGAATAACTATAGCTCTAAGTAGACTATATAGTACGTATACGTAGAGTACGGTATAGTTTAAAAAAAGAAATCTACTAAGTACGGGTATTACTAGCTAGGGAATAATAGGTATAATAAAATCTTTAAGAATAAAGCTTAGAAGGAAGAAGCGAGTATTATAATCCTAGAATTAGAGAGGTACGAGGTAAGCTCTAATATAGCTATAATAGCTAAGCTATACTTAGTTAGTAATCTAATATTATATAACTTAGAAGTTATAAAAGTTACTAAAATAACTACTTCTATAACTACTATAGAAGTTATAGAAGTCGTAGAAGTTACTACTTCTACTACTACTACTACTATCTTAAGAGATAAGAACGGGTATAAGAGAGTAGAGGATCTCTTAGACTTTCTATTTTAATTCCTTATAGTTAATCTTTAGTTTTTTACCTAATACTTACGAATAAGATTAGATCTTTTCCTAAGTAGTTATTCTAGTAATAGAATTTATTAACTTAATCTTAATCTATTAGAAACTAATAGTACGATAAATATTCTATCGGCTTTAACCCGGATCCTATATAAAGGTACGTATAACGTATAATATCTATTTACTAGTATAAAGTATACTTTTCTAATAAGATATACTAGAGTATAGATTCTAAGAATAAGATATAGATTATTAGAAAGTTTAAAAAATACTATTATTCTAATTATATTTAATATATACTAAATTATAATAATAAAAAAGCTCTTTAATATTAATACTTTTAGATAATAATAGGCTTTAACTTTAAATTAGATATCTATTTCTATAAAATTTCTAAAAATAATAATAAAAAAATAAGTTTATAAATTTATAAAGATATTATTCTTAAATCTCTTATTAAGCTCTAATTAAATAAAGGGAATAACTTTATTTTAAAAAAGAATAATAATTTAGACTATAATACTAGGGAATCGAATATAGTATATACCTAAAAATAAAAGAATAGACTAGATAGCTATTTTAACTATTTTTTATTATTAAATCTATTATCTATTAAGAACTATTAGTAATCTTTTAAATAGTTTTTTAAGAAATTCTTTTACTAAAATAAGTTTAAAATATAAGAGCTTATATTAAAAGACTAAAGTAATATCTCTTAAAAGTTTATTAATAAGTATATTAATAGTATATTCTAGAAGCTATAGGACTATATTAATATAAGAGACGAAATAACTAGATATTAAGCTTATAATATTAAAAAATCTCTATATATAACTATCTTTATATAAACTTAAGACTTTAAACTATTTTAAATTAATATTTTATAAAAATAGATTAAAAAATCGTATTTCTATACTATTTTATATAGATAAGAGGTTATTAAGTATATTTTATAATAGATATTTTTTCGAAATATATATAATAGGATAGATATTTATTTACTAAGTTCTAGTATTAAATCTCGTACGTTTAATTATATATAGTTATATAGAATTTATATATATAGATTATCTTCTTAGTAATTTACTATATATAGAGCTTTATATAATTCTTTTAGATAAAAGAAGCTTCTATTTAAAGTTTCTTTAATTATTAGTTATTATTTATAAACTATCTTTTAAATTAAATTATTTTATTATTTCTATTTTATATATATATATTTAATTTAGATTTATATAGTAGAAGTCTCTTTAGAAGATTTATACGAAATATAGTAGAAGTTTATATATAATAAAAATACTATATCTATATCTTATATATAATAATAGAGCTATAGAGCTATATATAGTATAATAAGATAATATTTTAAATATTAAGACGCTAGATAAGAAATAATATATAATACTAAACTATAATCTAGTTAGAAGACTAATAGTAGTAGTAAGAAGTTAGTATACTAATATTATTTATAGTATAAAAATTACCTATAATAATACTAGTATTCTACTTATATCTATCTCTTATTCTTAGCTAGCTTTCTTACTATATCTATCTTTTATTCTTAGTTAGCTTTCTTATATTAATATCTACTAACTAGATATCTTTACTAACGATTATTCGCCTAGTCCTTTAGTAAAAGGTACTAAAGTATAATAGTCTATTTAAGTATAGCGCTCTAAACGTTTTAAATATTATAGTAAAGTATCCCTAGTACTATAGAAGGGAGATACTATTAATAGAGCTTCTTAATTATAATAACTATTAGTATAAAATCAATTATATATTAGATATATTCGAGAAAATAAACGATAATAGAATTCTTATATAGCTATTAGTAGTTATCTATATTATATTCCTATCTAAGGTCCTATATAACGAGAATAGATATTATTATAGTACTAATCTATAACTATTTATATCTATTATATATCGTATCTATAGTTACGACGCTCCCTTTACTAGATCTTACTATATTAGGTATATATAGCCCCCGCTTATCCTAGTCTTAGCCCTTTATAGTATAACTTATATTCTACCTCGACCCTAGTATATCTATACTATAATAGTTTATACTATCCTTCTCTTCGATCCTACTATTAGGATAAGACGCTCCTCTAATAGTCTAATCGACTACTCTAAACCTAGAAGATATTAAGCTAGACCTAAGACCTATACTATACCTAGAATACTAAGAATACTAAGAATATTAAGAATACTAAGAATACTAAGAATACTAAGAATACTAAGAATACTAAGAATACTAAGAATACTAAGAATACTATAGCTACTAAGGATTAGTAATATTAGTAGGACGAGTAACTTATCGCTATAATTAGTTAGGTTTCTATACTAATCTCTCTTATTCGAATAGAAGATATAGTAAGCGACCCTATTATATTAATTATACTAGGAAATAAGGAATCTATTTTCTTAACTCGTTATAGTATTAAAGCTATACTAAATATCCTAGATACGAAAGTATAATATTATATTTCCTTTCTTACTATAGATTTTAAAGAAGTATACTAAGTTACTTATTAGTTTTAAAGTAAAAATAATATCCTACGTACCTAGACCTCTATCTATATCTTTTACTACTATCTTACTACTAATCTTAATAAATTTAATAAAGCTAATAAGTTTATAAATAAGCGCTAAACTAAGTATAAAAATTAGAAATATAATATTTATAGTATCTATACTACGGATAGAGTAATCTTCGATATAGAATTTAAATATATTTAATATATCTTTAATCTTATATTCGGTAACGTATTTAATATTTATCGCGACTAATTTAATACTATATAGTCTAATCTAGATAACCTAACTAAATAGAAATAATAAACTACTACTAATCTATAAAAAATCCTTAATACCTACTATATTACTTCTAATAAATAAATCGAGATAAGTACTATATTTAATAAAGTTATTATAGATAGCCGACTATTTTTAGACTTCTAAGCTAAATTCTATAAATAGATTACTAAAGTAGAAAAAACTAATATAGAAAAAGTCTAAGTTCTATATACTAAAGTCTCTACTATACTAGGTACTATAGTTACCCTTTAAGAAAAATAATCGGACTATATAAACTATAAAGAATAGATAAAGCTCTTTATATAAATCTAAAAAAGAAAATAAGTAAAAAAATATATTAAAAGTATATATATTAGTCTCTATCTAAATAATAACTAACTAAGTAATATCTCTTAGTTAATCTCTATACTTATATTTTCTTTCCTAATAATAGTTCTAATTTATACTAGTAACTCTATAATTTTAAATATAATATATATTCTATATACCTCCTATAAAGAATATAAGACTATTAATACCTACTTTTATTATAGTAAACTAGGCTACTATAAAAATATATATAAAGAAAAGAAAAATAATAATAAACGATTTAGTAGAGCCTAGGGCTAAAGATAAGCTATATAATAAATATCTTAGGATTAATAAGTAATATATACCTAGTCTTAATATCCCTAATACTAGTAGGCCTAGAACTAATATACGTAATTCTAATACGGCCGCCCCTAGCTCTAATATAATAACTAAAATACTAATAACTAATCCCCCTACTAACGTCTATTTAATAATTCCTTTTTTAACTATATTATAGATTAACTCTAAGAATATATTAGAACTAAAATCTCTACGTTTAAGACTAAAGCCCCTTATACTAATATATTAATTAGCTTAGTATTACCCTTTATAAGTATCTCTTACGTTAATAACTTAAAAAATATATAACCTCTAGTTATTATTATAACTAGAGGTTAGATAGGGAAGAATTATTAGATAAGTAACTATATTAGATTTAAACTATTCTAAGTAAAAAGATCCCCCTTTAACTTAGATTTATAGATAGTAAATTATTATTTATTTATACTTCTTTTCTACTTATATATACTACTATTAATATATAAAGCTTTATTAATAGTAAATACTTAACTATTATTTTTCTTAACTAAACCTTTATTTAAAAATACGTTATTAATACTTATACTATATCCTTTCTAAGAAAGCTCTTACTAGCTAATAGTTATATAAATAATATACTTATCTAATATACTATCTTATCTATATAGATTAGAAACTATTATAAAAAATACTTACTTTATATTATTAACTTAGTCTAAAATACTCCTATTATTCTTAACCTTTCTTAGCTTTAGAAATATAACCCGTCTATTAATTAAATATTAATAATAGTTAATATAGATTCTTAGTACTATTAGAAATATTACTATTATAAAATTAAAGTCGTATAAGTAGCTTTCTTAACTACTCCTCTTAGTAAAAATATACTAAATAAAACTAAACTACTATACCTTAAGCTATATACTAATATAATAAATTATTAACTATCTTTATATATTAAAGATATTAACGAGTATAATCTTCGTTAACTAAATAGAGAGACTTTAATAGACCTATTCTTTAAACTTACGCTAGGCCGCCCCTACTATAGAATAAGAAACTTAGATACTAAATATAGAAAAATCCTAGAATATTAAGTAATTATAGTACGAAATTATACTATAACTAAACTATTACTAACTATACGAGTAGAAGAACGTTAAATTAATTTAAAGAAATTTAAGAAAGAACTACTACTACTACTTAATATCCCTCTATTAACTAAACTAAATTATAAGCTTTTTAATTTCTTTAATATTTATCTTATATAAGCTATAATCTTTATATAATTCTATAAATAACCTAATATAAAAGCTATCTATATTATATAAAATAAGTTAGACTAAGTACTTAAAATATTACTAAAGAATAAAGAAGATTAAATTTTAAATCTTATTAAAGAAGAATTTAAAGATATTCTAGATAATAAAATTATAATAGACCTCCTAGATAAGTTTCTACTATAATTTTATAAATTTCTTACTAACTATAAATATATCCTATATCTTTAAGATATTAAAGAATTTATTAAATAGCCTATAGTTTATAATAGTAGACTATAGGGATTTAACTAAGTAAATAGCTAGAGTAGGTATATATACGTACGAAAAATAGAAATAATAAAATAATTCTCTTTTATAATTTATAACTAATAGAGCTTTAGATAGAAGTCTCTTTTATCTAGAAGAATCGCGTAAAGCTCTATACGTAGTAAATTACTAAGAAGGTAATCTATATATATAAATTCTATATAACCGTACGTAATTAAATATATAAGGTTAGTACTAGAACTTAGTAAATAAATACTAGTAACTTTTTCTTTTCTAATATTAATATTCTATTTAAATTTTCTATACGAATATTAATTTTATATTTCCCTTCTTATATTCGTACAAAACTAATTACTAACCTTAATTACTAATATTATACCTATTAGTAATAGATATTAACCCTCTATCGGTACGATTAGATTACTAGCGAATAAGACGTAGCCTTAGTTAGATCTAATCGTTAGATACCTACTAATTCGTTCGTTAGTAGGTCTATACGAATAGGGTTAGTATAGCTTTTCTTTATATAAAGTAGAAATCTATTTATACCATATTATATAATATTATATAATAGGACTCTAATTACTAATTTAACTAATTATAGAACGATAGACGTTTACCTATAAGTTAGAATTAAATAGTTAAGCGTTTATATAAGGGGTAGTAAGGGTAGTTTTATAGTACTTCTTTTTATATAGAAAGAAAGTAAAAGTAGAATTAAATTATATAAAAGAAGAGTAGTTTTATAGATTATATTTCTATTTATAATAAATAAATAGCTTAAGAAATTAAGTAAATAGATCGAGGATAGCGAACGAACGGATTAAGGATAGTAAACGAATAGATTAAGGTAGATAGTAGATATAAATAGAGGGCTAATCTCCCTCTTTATAGCTTTTCTTTTTTAAACCTAAATCTTACTATTCTCTATATAATTTATTCCTTTTAGTTTAGCTTCTCTTTCTTTTCGTACGAATACTAATCTCTAGTAAAACTTTAAAAATCTTAAATTTCGAAACCTCTTTATATAAAATAGCCCTCGTCCCTACTTAGACTACTAGTACTACTAGCGTAACTACTAGTACTTCTAGTACCTCTTTTTAAGGTCTTATTATACGTACTATACTAACTTATCTCTCTATCTTTCTATCTATTAGATAGCTAAATAGTAGAGTCTTTATACGAGACCTCTATATTAATATAAGTATCTTTCCCCTTTTTCGTATAAAGAGTTTTAATATTTCTTAAAATAAAGAGAGGACTATAGTAGTAATAGTCTTATATAATATTAAGTTATAAGTAGCCCTAAATATAAATATTTAGGAGTTTATTATAAAAATTATATAAAGGGAGAGATACTTTTATATAGTACTCGTATAGAGTCGTAGTACGACTTCTACTACTTTCTACTAGGAGTATTATAGTCGTATAATAAGGGGCTCTAAGCCCTTTATTAAATACTATATAGTATCTAGCTTCTAGAATAGTACCTATACTTCGTATATATAGTAGTTATATAGAATTCGATATAACTACTACGACTAGTAGATATAAGTATTAGAGTAGAAGGAAGAATAAAGAGAAGGGAGATTTCCTTTATTTTTTCTTTATTTTTCTTTTATAATTAACTAAGATAGGTAGAAAAAGTTTATACTTTATAAGAATAATTATACTTATATATAAACTATAGTAATAAAAAGAAGATAGAAGAGAAAAAAAATAAATAACTAAGTATATAACTTAGTTTTATACGAAACTAATTATATCTATATATTAGTTAAGCTAATTAATAGATACTTTAATACTAACTATAAGCTTATTTATACGAATAAGCTATACTAGTAATATATTAGCTATCTTCTTTATAAAGGTATCTACTAGGTTATCCTTACTATTAATCTATTAAATTTTACTAATCTTACGTTTCTTATATAATTTATAAAGAGATATAATATTAATTATAAGTCTTTTTTTATTTATAGTATCTAGCTTAATAAGGTAGTTATATAATAATTTTAAATCGGTATATATTATAACTAGAATTACTAGTAGATTTAAGTTATATACGATCTAATATAAAGTCGTACTTAAGATAATAATATAATCGAATCTACTAACTATACTATATAGCTTACTAGTTAGTACGTTTTATATAACTTACTTATACTTAATAGAGTTCTAATATATAATATTACTATATAGTTAGAACTTATTACCGTTATCTATATAGAATTCGTTAGCTAGTATAATTAAGAAGCTAAGCTATAAGCTTAGATCTTTATTATTAATAAATAAACTATTAGTAAAGATAAATAACTTTATACGACTTAGATTAAGTAGTATATATATTAGTCTAAGATCTATATTATCTATTTACTACTTAATTTATACGTTAAGTATTTTAATATCTCTAGATAATAGTTCTATAGTTTATATAATAATTAATATATTAAAAACTACTTTAGGTTAATATACTAAAGTAATATAGGTACCTTATATACGCTACTTAATATACTATTAAATAGTATCTTATACTATTAGATTAATCGTATAAAGGAGTTTAGCTTATCCTCTTTAAAGTAGGATAATATTCCTATTATCTTTATATATAACCTTACTACTATTAAACTCTAGTAGCTAATTCTTAGCTAGGATAGTCTTTAGTTTCGTATAGAGATTAGTAAAATATAATATCTCCTTCTCCTTCTATAAGAACTATAGTATAATAGTATTAAGGGTATTATCTATCTATATCTCTATAATTTTAAAGATATCTTTACCTTTATACGTAACTAATAGATATAGATTATATAATAAAATCTATATCCTAAGCTTTTCTTTATAGTAGTTATAGTACGTCTTAAACTAGTATAGCCCTAATTCTACTATACTATATAGAGACTTTACTATTCTAAGAATCGAATTTAGAGGGAAGAAGTATTAGATATTCTTAGGCGGTCTAGTATATAGTATATAGAGAAGTTTATTAGTTAACTATATATAGACTTAGATAATATCTCTTAGTTCGTATTATATACTATATAAAGTAATTAGAATTACTCTAATAGCTAGGATTAGCTATTAGCTTATCTTCTAAATAGTTAGAAATTAAATAAGAATAGTCTTCTTCTTCTTATCCGAATATTCTACGAATATAAGCTAGGACTTTTCGTATAGCTATATATTCTTCCCTTTAACCTCTTATATAAGATAAAGGTTAAAGATCTAATTAGAATATTTAGTAGAATTAAACTACTTAATCTAGAAGATTCTATTACTAAT
This sequence comes from Darksidea phi, assembly GCA_030770425.1. Classification (NCBI taxonomy): domain Eukaryota; kingdom Fungi; phylum Ascomycota; class Dothideomycetes; order Pleosporales; family Lentitheciaceae; genus Darksidea; species Darksidea phi. Next base: position 43,880 of record JASJFT010000140.1, read on the forward strand.
AAGTATATTTACCTCTGTACGATTCGATTCTTTAAAGGGTTTCTTAGGTATATTAATAATACTATCTATATAGAGTTTAACTACTAGTTTATAATTATCTTTTTTCTTCTAGATTAGAAAAGTATTTATAATTAGTATAGAATTCCTTTAAGATCTTTCTCTACCTTATTTCTTTAATTCTTTAACTTATACGGAAGGAGGTTCTTTTTTTCTTAGTCTTCTATACTTCCTTATACGTAGTTATTTAACTTAGACTAGAGTAGATTTATTAGAATTAATATCTTTACTTAATTAGTTATTAGTTTTATATAGAGAGGTCTATTTATAATAGTATTCCTTAACTTATATATATTATATAGTAAGTAGTCTATTATCTAGATAAATAGTAATATCTCTACCTTTAATCTCTATAATTTCGTATAGGTCTATCTAACCTTTCTTCTCTCTCTATATTATAACTTCTATCTTAAGAGGAAGATTAAGAATATTATATAATAGTCTATTTCTTATATTTAGTACGCGGTTAATATCTAACTTTATATATTCTACTTAAATTATCTTAATAGTCTTTTATACGATATTAGCGCGTTTAATAATATTTAGAGATAGAGAAGAATCTATATTTACTTAAGAATATATACTAAAGATAAGTAGTATAGATATAATACTATTTAGACCTACTATATTATTTAGAGCTTTAATTACTATCTAGAGAAGTAATTTATCTAGTATATAATTACCGAGTTTAGCTTTAAGAATATTAAATATATATTTTAAGGGTACGTATATATATTCTACCTTACTAATAGTCTAGTATACTTTAATAGATATTTATTAGTATTCTATTCTAATAATCTTCGTATAAGCTCTAAATTCTTCTAAAATAAAATTTATACTAGGATTATATATAATATAGTTTAGTAGTCTTTAGTATATATTAATCTAATATATATAGAGTATATCCTAAGTATTTTATATAAAGAGTAATTTTAGGAATATAGTAGCTTAGAAGGAAGTATTAGTATTAATTATATATAGAATATTCTTTCTACTAATCTATACGATGTCGATAATTACCTTATAATTAAAATAGGTATTATTTTTAATTAAAAACTTAAATCTCTTTAATATAGATCTATACGATTAGTAGAAGTAGTAGAATTTTATAATCTATTCTAGTACTAATAGATTTACTTCGTAGCTAGTATTTATAAGTAGATTATATAGTTACTTTATATAAGGGTAGCTAAAATAGTAATATAGCTAATATAGCTTTAATTCTATAAAGAATAATATAGTATCCGCTAGACTAATATTAAAAAATAGATAGTTCTATTTACGTATAATAGGAATAGTTATTTTATCCTTTTATATAATATAATTAAGAATATTATTAAAGTAGACTTCTAGTTAGTCGGTATCTACTAGTAATAGTAGAAAGGATATTAGGGTATCTAAGATATAGTAGATAACTATTCTAATTAAATTCTTAATTCGTATAGTTTTTAAAGATATTACTAAATTCTATCTACTAAAGCTAATAGTTATATTATAAGGTATTTAGTTAACTTTTATATAGGGGTTCTCGTATATATATATCTTAAGTTATACTTTCCTAATAGTTAATATTTATACGATACTAGTATCTTATAGTTCTCCTTAGTATACTATATAGTAATAGTCTTTAAGAAAGAATTAGTTAGTCTAAGATTAATAATCTTTATTAATTCTATAGATATCTTTACTAGTTATATAATAAAGGTATACTACTAATATAAGATAGTTAAGTATACGTTTACTCTTCTTAATATCTTTTTTAAATCTATTACTATTATCCTCGTATATAGTATTAATATCTACGTTATTATTAGAAAGTTCTTTAAAGTCTATAATATAGATAGCTATCTTATTATATAAGGGTACTTAGTAATATATATCTTTAAAGAATATAATATACTATATTCTAGCTTAAGAATAATCTATATAATTATAATTCGATAACTAGTAACCTTCTTTATAATAAATAAAGTATCTTTTTCTTCTTAATCTAATATTATTATCTCTTTCTTATACGGTAAATAGTTTACTATATAGTTAGGATTATCTATACTAAGATAGTCTATCTTATACTAGATAGTATAAGTTATACCGTTAGTTAGTATAGAAAGTATTATATAAGTCTTAGATATATTAGTTATTACTCTATTAATTAAGTAAGACTTATAGTACTAACTAGAGGTTATTAAATAATCCTTTATACGTTATCTTAAATAAGAGTAAAGCTTATTCTAGCTTATAATATCCGTAATATACTTATAGTACTACTATATAAAGTTATATTTCTCTATAGAATTATAGACTAAGTACCCGTTATATAAGGGTAAGCTTATTAATTATAGCTTTTAGTATCTTATATAGTATCTTATTAGAATTCTCCTATCTTACCTATACGAATATTATTATAGTCTAGTTAATATAGTATTAGCTATAGTTAATATCTATATTAAAGTATTTATTAAATACTTCGTATAGATACTTCTAAGTTTAGCTAGGACTAATAATCGTTAGATAGTAGGTATTTATACGATCCTTAAAAATATCTAGAAAGATATTTAAGTATTAGAACTTATAGATCTTAAGATATCTATATAGTTTAATAAAAATTTATACCTTATTAGTAAGAATATTATATAGTTTACTAGTATAGTTATTTACCTTTCTCTATACCTTTTAGAATTAAATAAGCTTTTCGGGTAGAAGGGGTATATTAGTATATTCTTAGATTAATAGGAGTTCGTACGGGTTATATACTAGTATCGAAACTAATTAATAGGGTAGCTATATAGCTAGTAAAGGGACTAAGGCTTTCTATATAAAAGAAGGAGGCTCGTATAGTAGATAGATAGATACTACTCTCTACTATAGTAAGATAGTATTATATAAAGGCTTAGGTATATACCTTAGAGGCTAAGAATCCTACTAGATATCCTAGAGAGAAGAAGAAGGGAAAGGACCTTATTAGATATCCTTCCTATTCTTCTTAAGACTTAGTTCCCTCTTTATATTATTATATAGGTTATAGACTATAAGTCTTAGAGATATTAACCTAGAACTCTTAATACTAAAGTTCTAGTATATAATATCGTATAACTTTTATAATTAGGTAGCTTTAGAATCTAAGACGAGGTATATACCTTACTCCTTAAGAATAAGCTTAAGCTCTCTCTTAAATACGCGATTAGTATAATTCTAATAACTAATAGTCTAATCTTAGAAGTCTTCTAGAAAGCTTTTATATAAAGATTTCTTCTACTCTACTTAATATATATAGTTTAGTAAGTATATATCTAGTATATAAGTTAAGCTAGATAATATCTTCCTCTAATTTAGTATCGATATTATTAAGATTAATCCTATTAGTCTAGTATTAAGGATTAACCTTATACTTTAGTATCGCTACTAAGATATTTATATTATAAAAGTATTTATTATACGAAGTATTATCCCTTCTTATTATTAGTCTTTTTCCTTTTATATACGATAATAGTAGTAGGGGTTCTTATTTCTATATAGAGAATAAGGATCCTTCCTTATCCTCTATAGATAGGGGTTAGGTAGCTTATTTTAATACTATAGTTTAATCGGTCGGTATTACTTATACGTTCGTACGATAGTAGAAGAAGATAGGTAGATTACGGGCTTATATTTATATAATAGTAGTTAGAGAGAAGGATTACGGTTACGTTCGGGTAATATATAAGTATAGATTATAAACTTATATTTATATAATATAGATTAGTATAGTAGCTATACTATTATATTCTTACCGTATAAAAGTAGATAGTATATTCGTTAATTTATTAGCTATCTACCTTTATATAAAAGAAGTTAATCTTCTTTTTTATATAGACGTACGAGATAGAGTTAGTATATAGTACTTATTAACTTAATCTCTACTTTTTATATAGAATAGGTATAAAATAGAGTTTAAGGTAGTCTAGGAGGTCTCTATCTTTACTTTTACTAATTTATAATTTTACCGTATAGGGTAGAAGCTCGTTATAGTAATTTATTAACTTCTATTATACGGTTTAATTACTAATTAGTATTAAATAGTCTATAGTTTATAATAGTAGACTATAGAGATTTAACTAAGTAAATAGCTAGAGTAGGTATATATATATACAAAAAATAGAAATAATAAAATAATTCTCTTTTATAATTTATAACTAATAGGGCTTTAGATAGAAGCCTCTTTTATTTAGAAGAATCGCGTAAAGCTCTATATATAGCGAATTACTAAGAAGATAATCTATATATATAAATCCCGTACGACTATATATAATTAAACGTATAAGGTTAGTACTAGAACTTAGTAAACGAATAGAATTAGATATTAATAAGTTCCTAGTAAAGAAACTACCCCTATCTAATAACGAGCTAAAAAAGAAACTTCTAAAATAATTAAGGGATATAGTTACTAGATTCCTTCCTAGAAAAGTAGACGAACTTCCGTTAAAATAAGTATAGAATTATAAGATTAATATTATCTCGGGTAAAGAACCCCTATATTAAAAGAATTAATCTTTTTCTTTATCTAAACTCTATATTATATATAAATAACTAGATAATAATCTAGATAAGGATTTTATTCGAAAATCCTATATACGATATACTACTCCCTTACTTCTAGTAATAAAACTAAGTAGAGGAGTATATATATATTAAGATTATAAAGACCTAAATAATATTACTATTAAAAACTACTATCTACTATCTCTTATCTAAGAAATCCTTAACGTTCTCTATAATATAAAAGTATATATTAAACTTAATATTATTACTATCTTTAATAAATTACGTATTATTAAAGGATATAAATAGAAAATAATATTTATTATATATTTTAGACTTTTTAAAATCTTAGTTATACCTTTTAGCCTTTATAATATACTAGTATTCTTTTAGAACTATATTAATTATACCCTTTATAATCTATTAGACTATATCTATACTACGTATCTTAATAATATCTTAGTCTATTTAGAAAATAAAAAAGAGTATTAAAAGTATATCCGAGAAGTAGTTTAGAGATTAATTAATATTAGTTTTTAAATTAATATCTATAAATATAAGTTTAAGATTATAAAGACTAAATACCTTAGATTTATTATCTTTCTTAGTAGTATTAAAATAGATTCTAAGAAAGTAGCTACGATTTTAAAATAGATATAACCCTCTTATCTTAAGAATCTATAAAAATTCCTAAATTTTATAAATTTCTACTAATACTTTATTCGAGACTTCTTAAATATATATATCCTACTTAATAAACTTTTATATAAGAATATACCGTAGAACTAGACTATTAAATAGATAACTATCTTTAAGATACTTAAGAATTCCTTCGTTATAATACTAATATTAGTAATATATAACTTTACTAAGAAAATAGTCCTAAAAACTAATACCTCTAATTAGGTATTAGGTAGTATTCTCTCCTAATATAATAATAATAGTATTCTATATATAATCGCCTATTTTTTAAGTAAATATAGTACTACTAAATATAATTATAAGATCTATAATAAAGAATTATTAGTAATTATTAAGTTTCTAGAAGAATAATAACTAGAACTCTAAGGAACTATAGAACTATTTAAAATTATTACTAACTATAAGAATCTAGAATACTTTATAATTATAAAGATACTATTATAATACTAGATTCGCTAGTTAGAGTTTCTATTATAATTTAACTTTAAGATTATTTATTAACTAGGCTTAAAAGCTATACGACTAGATATATTAAGTAGAATATTAGGAAATTAATTAAATAAAAATAATACTTTTAATAATAGAATAAAAAATAAACTATAAATAATACTTCTATTAGAAGTTCTTAGTAACGAAGTTCTAAAAGACCTCCTCGACTAAAATCCTATAAGTATAGTACTACTAATTCTCCCTACTATAGATTAATTTATTAACGAACTAATTAACTCTATATATTCTACTATATTAATAATTATAAAGATAATTATTACCCTCTTAGATCTAAATATAAGACGCTAGCTAAAATACCTTTAAAAAATTATATAGATACTAATACTAGACTTTATACTTCGTTAAGATTATATATAATATTAAGAATATCTCTTTATACCGTCTTATAATAAACTTTATATATAGATTCTATACTAAATATATAATTCTATACCTACTAGATATCTAGAATAGATTAAAATAATAGAACTAATTATCTAAGACTATTAGTAGCTATATATAATATACGATATTAAAATCTATATCTAAGTATATAAACTCTATATCTAAACTAAAAGCTCTAGATTATTACCTTAAGAATTTCTTAAGCTCTTACTAGTTCTATTCTAGGTATAATTCGATATCTCTATTAACTATATTACTCTACTTCTAGAATTATAATAGTATAACTATATATATAAATATATTCTTATTATAATCTATAGGCTTACGAAGATATACTATATTATTCCTATTAAAAAAATTAATATATTCGAATTAATTAACGTCTTCGTATCTCGAGTTTACTCCCTCTATAGTTACCTTAATAATATTCTATCTAATTAAGGAATCTAATTTATATTATAGTTCTAAGACTAATTATCTATAAGACTTAGAATTATACTAAAATACTTCTTATTATTCTACCCTAAGACTAATAGCTAGACCGAATAAGTAAATAGTAGTATTAAAGTATACCTCTAGATATTTATAAATTTCTACTAAGATAACTAGATATAATAGCTTCTTCTTATAGAATTTACTATAAATAATATTACCTTTAAAATAACTAATATTTCTCTATTCTTTACTAATTATAACTTCTATCTAAAACTTAGAATCGAGTCTAGCTAACTAATACTACTAAACCTATCTCTATTCTAATAATAAGAATTCTTTAAAGTAAATAATACTATTAATAGGTTTAACTATATTATTACCTAGCTAAAAGCTATTATTAAATAATCTATTAAGTACTACGAATACTATATAAATAAGAAGTAAGAAGATATACTAAGATTTATCGTAGGAGATAAGGTCTTTATAAATATAAGAAATATAAAAACTAATAAATTAATAAAAAAAGAAGATAATAAGATAGTAGGTCTATTTAAAGTTCTAAAAGTTTATAACTAAATATACGCCTTAGAACTCCTAGTAATTATAAAAATATTTTTAGTATTTTATAACTTATTACTCTAATTAAAATACCCCTTCTAAGGACTTCTAGAATAAAACGTAATAAATAAAGCTAAGTTCCGATATTTTAGAGAAAGAATACTTAAATAAGAGAACGGAATAAAAAAGTTAACTAAATAATAGGAATTTAAGTCCCTACTAGATTACTACGATAAAGACCTATAATAACTAATATACTTAGTTAAATAGAAATATTATTCTACTACCTAGTAGCTAGTATTCGATCTAAAAGGTTAAGAGAGTATAGTCTACTAATTTTATAATAATTACCTAAATAAACCTACCCTAAGATAGATTCGAAGGATACTAATATTAATAAATTTTCTTTCTATAAAACTATTTAAGATAAATAGCTATTTAGAGGAGGGGTACTATTATAGTACTAATCTATAACTATTTATACCTATTATATATCGTATCTATAGTTACGGTACTCCCTTTACTAGATCTTATTATATTAGATATATATAGCCTCTACTTATTCTAATTTTAGTCCTTTATAGTATAACTTATATTCTACCTCGACCCTAGTATATCTATACTATAATAGGTATTTCGTCTAAAGGTAACTATACTATCTATATAGATTAGAGGAAAAGCTTATATAGAAAGGATTATTATAGAAGAAGAAATTAGTCTTCTTAGTATACTATAAAGGGAGCGAATATCTAACGTAGAAGATAGAGCTAGTATCTATAGTAGATATAATACGAATAATAGTATAGAGACGGAGGATAATAGGAATACCTAGCTAGAAAAGCTTATTATTATTATTAGTAAGAGGTTTAGTATTATTAGTACGTTTAACTATTTATATATATTATTAATAAATTAAAAGCTATTATTATTATATAGTTACTATCTATACTATTATATAAGATATCGAAATATTAAAATATAATAAGGTAATTAGAATTATAAAAAATATAGCTAGCCTAGAAGCTAATATAATATTATACTAGATAGTAGTCTAAGCTTTTAGGGGAGAGATTCGTATATATATATATATACTCTAGCTATTTACTTAGTTAAACTTCTATAGTCTATTATTATAAACTATAGACTATTTAATACTAATTAATAATTAAACTATATAATAAAAGTTAATAAATTACTATAATAAGCTTTTATCTTATATAATAAGATTATAAATTAGTAAGAGTAAAGATAAAGATCTTCTAGACTATTTTAGACTCTATTTTATACCTATTCTATATAGAAAGTAGAAATAAAGTTAATAAGTACTATATATTAACTCTATCTTATATATCTATATAGAAAAGAAGATTAACTTCTTTTATATAAAGATAAATAGCTAATAAATTAATAAATATACTATCTACTTTTATATAATAAGAACGCGATAGTATAGCTACTTTATCGATTTATATTATATAAATATAAGTTTATAATTTATATCTATATATTACTTAAATATAATAGTAATCTATTTTAACTATTATTATATAAATATAAGTCTATAATCTATCTATCTATTTATCTATCTTTCTTCTACTATCGTACGAATATATAAGCGATATCGACTAATTAAATTATAACGTTAAAATAAACTATCTAATTTCTATCTATAAAGAATAAGGAAGAATCCTTATTCTCTATATAGAAATAAGAATCTTTACTACTATTATTATATATAAAAGAAAAAAGACTAATAATAAGAAGAAACGATACTCTATATAATAAATACTCCTATAATATAAATATCTTAGTAGTAATATTAAAGTATAAGGTTAATTTTTAGTATTAAACTAATAAGATTAATCTTAATAATATTAATACTAAATTAAAAGAAGATATTATCTAGCTTAACTTATATACTAGATACGTACTTACTAAACTATATATATTAAATAAAGTAGAAGAAATCTTTATATAAAACTTTTTAAAAGACTTTTAAGACTAGACTATTAATTATTAAAACTATATTAGTTACGCGTTTAAGAGAAAGCTTAAGCTTATTTTAAAAAAATAAGACGTATACTCTATTTTAGATTCTAAGACTATCTAGTTATAGAAGTTATATAATATTATATACTAGAACTTTAGTATTAATAGTTTTAGGTTAATATTTCTAAGATTTATAATCTATAACCTATATAATAATATAAAGAGAAAATTAAGTTCTAAGAAAAATAAGAAGAATATCTAATAAAGTTCTTTTTCTTCTTTCTCTTTTCTCTAGGATATCTAATAGGGTCTTTAGTCTTTAAGATATATATCTAAGCCTTTATATAATATTATCTTACTATAGTAGAAAGTAATATCTATTTATTTATTATATAAATCTTCTTCTTTTATATAAAGAGTCTTAGTCTTTCTACTAACTATATAGCTATCCTATTAATTAGTCTTAATACTAGTATATAATTCGTATAAACTCTTATTAACTTAGAAATATATTAATATATCTCTTTTACCTAAAAAGCTTATCTAATTCTAAAAGGTATAGAGAAAGATAAATAACTATACTAATAAATTATATAATATTCTTATTAATAAGATATAAATCTTTATTAAACTATATAAATATCTTAAGATTTATAAGTTCTAATACTTAAATATCTTTTTAAATATTCTTAAGAATTATATAAATATCTACTACTTAATAATTATTAATTTTAGTTAAACTTAGAAGTATTTATATAAAGTATTTAATAAATACTTTAATATAGATATTAATTATAACTAATATTATACTAACTAGACTATAATAATATTTATATAGGTAAGATAGAAGAACTCTAATAAGATACTATATAAGGTACTAGAAGTTATAATTAATAAGTTTACTCTTATATAATTATAAGGAATTAAGAAATTCCTAAGAAGTAATCTTTAATAGGTTATTTCCTATTTAGGTTTAGCCTATATTACTAAGCTATTATTATAGCTAGATTCTATAGGTTATTCTAAGAAGAATAATATATAGCTTATTTAAATTGGACTAATATTAAGCTAGATATTAGAGGTTAAAGTTATTAGTAATTAGGTTGATTCTAGAACCTTCTAGTAACTACTAGACTAGCTAGTATTACTAATAAGTATTAGAAATACTTAATTTCTAATACTTATATAATACTTAGTAAGCTATTCTAGAATATTCTATTACTAATTAATAATTAGTAATAGATTTCTTGGCTAGAAGTATATAAGGAGGATAATTCTCGTTAGATAGTTAGCTATTTAACCTAATAACTAAATTATTAAATAAGTTAATATATTATTATATTATCTTATTATCTTTTTACCTTATTTAGTTATACTTCCGCCCCCCTAAATATTATTTATAGTATTCTATTAGGTTCTACTATAAATAGGAAGAAAGTTAAGCTTAATAAGCGCCCCCCTCTACTTATATAAGCTACCCCTTTCTTTATAATAATAAGTACTTAATCTATAGTTCTATAGAAAAATATAACTTTATATAGTAGTTCTTTAAGTATATTATAAATATTATAAGCTAAAGTAAGTTTTATTCTTATTAAAGATAATATATAAAGGATTATTTAATAATCTTTAATTAGTATTATAAGTCTTACTTAACTAATAGAGTAATAATTAGTATAATTAGAATTTATATAATACTTTCTATACTAATTGATAATATAACTTATATTATCTAGTATAAGATAGACTATTATAACGTAGATAATCCTAATAATAAAGTAAACTATTTACTATATAAGGATAAGATAATAATTCTAGACTAAGAAGAAAGAAATACTTTATTTATTATAAAGAAGGTTATTAGTTATTAAATTATAATTATATAGATTATTCTTAAGCTAGAATATAGTATATTATATTCTTTAAAGATATATATAACTAGGCGTCCTTATATAATAAGATAGCTACCTATATTATAGATTTTAAAGAATTTTCTAATAATAATATAGATATTAACGTTACGTATAAGAATAATAGCGATAAATCTAAAGAAGATATTAAGAAAAGTAAATATATACTTAATTATTTTATATTAATAGTATATCTTTATTATATAACTAACGAAGATATCTATAGAATTAATAAAGATTATTAATCTTAAGCTAACTAATTCTTTTTTAAAGACTATTACTATACGGTATACTAAGAAGAACTATAGGATATTAATACTATATAAATATTAACTATTAGAAAAGTATAACTTAAGATATATATATATAATAATTCTTATATAAATATTAACTATTAGAAAAGTATAACTTAAGATATATATATATAATAATTCTTATATAAAAGTTAACTAGATACCTTATAATATAACTATTAGCTTTAGTAGATAGAATTTAATAATATCTTTAAAAATTATATAGATTAAAAATTTAATTAAAATAGTTATCTATTATATCTTAGATATTCTAATACCCTTTCTACTATTACTAGTAGATACTAATCGATTAGAAGTCTACTTTAATAATATTCTTAATTATATTATACGAAAGGATAAAATAACTATTCCTATTATATATAAATAGGGCTATCCATTCTTTAATATTAATCTAGTAGATACTATATTATTTTTTATAAAATTAGAGCTATATCGACTATATTACTATTTTAATTACTTTTATATAAAATAACTATATAATTTACTTATAAGTATTAGCTATCTCTCCTCTAGGAGCTTAGACTACTATTTAGCGTAATATTATATTAGCTTCTAGACTAGTTATATTTTTTATAATTCTAATTATCTTATTATATTTTAATATTTTAATATCTTATATAATAGTATAGATAGTAACTATATAATAATAATAGCTTTTAATTTACTAATAATATATATAGATAGTTAAATATATTAATAATATTAAACCTTTTACTACTATATATAGCTCTATAGCTTTATTATTATATATAAGATATAGGTATAGTACTTCTATTATATATAAACTTCTACTATATTTTATATAAATCTTTTAAAGAGACTTCTACTATATAAATCTAAATTAAATAAGTACTAGCTATAAAGTAAATCTATTAGTACTAGAATAAATTATAAAATTTTATTACTTCTACTAATTATATAAATCTATACTAAAGAGATTTAAGTTTTCGATTAAAGATAATATCTATTTTAATTATAAGATAATTATCGATATTATATAAATTAGTAGAAAGAATATTCTATATATAATTAATACTAATACTTTCTTCTAAGCTACTATATTCTTAAAATTACTCTTTATATAAGATACTTAGGATATACTTTATATATATTAAATTAATATATATTAAGAACTACTAGACTATATTATATATAACTTAGGTATAAATTTTACTTTAAAAGAATTTAGAGCTTATACGAAGATTATTAAAGTAAAATACTAATAAATATCTATTAAAGTATATTAAACTATTAGTAAGATAAAATATATATATATATCTTTAAAATATATATTTAATATTCTTAAAGTTAAACTTAATAATTATATACTTAATAAATTACTTCTTTAGATAATAATTAAAGTTCTAAATAATATAGTAGGTCTAAATAATATTATATCTATATTTTTTATTTTTAGTATATATTCCTAAGTTAATATAAATTCTTCTCTCTTTTCTAATATTATCGAATATACTAATATCGTATAAAAAGCTATTAAAATAATTTAAGTAAAATATATAAAGCTTAATATTAACTAAATACTAAATATTAGAAATAAACTATTATATAATATTCTTAAACTCCCTCTTAAGATAAAAGTTATAATTTAAAAAGAAAAAAAAGATTAGACTAACTCGTATAAAATTATAGAAATTAAAGATAAAAATATTATTATCTATTTAGATAATAGATTACTTATTATATAATATACGTAAGTTAAGAAATATTATTATAAATAAACCTCTTTATATAAAACTAATAACTAATTAAGTAAAGATATTAATTCTAATAAATCTACTCTAGTTTAAGTTAAATAACCGTATATAAGAAAATATAGAAGATTAAGAAAAAAAGAATCTTCTCCTATATAAGTTAAAGAATTAAAAGAATAAGATAGAGATAGACCTTAAAGGAATTTTATACCAATTATAGATACTTTTCTAACCTAGAAGAAAAAAAATAACTACGAACTAGTAGTTAAACTTTATATAAATAATATTATTAATATATTTAGAAAGCCTTTTAAAGAATTAGATTATATAAAGGTAAATATACTTATTAATAATAAAATCTTCTAAATTAAGTAGTTTAATCCTACTAAGTATTTCGATCGGATTTTTAACCTTTATCTTATATAAGAAGTTAAAAGAAAAAATATATAACTATATAAAAAGTCCTAACTAATATTTATAGAATATTTAAATAAGAAAAAAAAGATTATTCTTACTTAATCTCTAACTATCTAGAAGATAAGCTAATAACTAATTCTAGCTATTAAAGTAGTATTAATAGTATTATATAGTATATAGTATAAGCTTAAAAATATTATCTAAGCCTATATATAATTAACTAATAAACTTTTTTATATACTATATACTAAACCGTTTAAAAATATCTAATACTTCTTTTCTTTAAACTTAATTCTAAGAGTAGTAAAGTCTCTATATAATATAGTAGAATTAGGGTTATACTAGTTTAAAACGTACTATAACTACTATAAAGAAAAGTTAGAAATATAGATTTTATTATATAATCTATACTTACTAATTATATATAAAGATAAAGATATCTTCGAAATTATAAGAATATAAATAAATAATATCTTTAGTACTATTATACCTTAGTTCTTATAAAAGAAAAAGAAAATATTATATTTTACTAATCTTTATACGAAACTAAAGACGATTCTAGTAAAAAATTAGTTACTAAAGTTTAATAATAGTAAGGTTACGTACGAAGATAATAGAAATATTATTCTACTTTAGAGAGAATAAGCTAAAATTCTTTATATAATTAATCTAATAGTATAGAATACTACTTAATAGTATATTAAGTAGTATATACGAGGTATTTATATTACTTTAATTTATTAATCTAAAGTAATCTTTAATATATTAATTATTATATAAACTACTAAGCTATTATTTAAAAATATTAAAGTATTTAATATATAAATTAAGTAATAAATAGATAATATAGATCTTAGATTAATATATATATACTAATTAATCTAAGTTATATAAAGCTATTTATCTTTACTAATAACTTATTTATTAATAATAAGAATTTAAGCTTATAGCTTAGCTTCTTAATTATACTAGTTAATAAAGCTTATATAAATAATAATAATAAATTTTAATTATATAATAATATTATATATTAGAATTCTATTAAGTATAAGTAAGTTATATAGAGTATACTAGTTAGTAAGCTATATAATATAATTAGTAGATTTAATTATATAATTATATTAAGTATAACCCTATATTAAATTATATATAATTTTAATCTTTTAGTAATCCTAATAGTAATCTATACTAATTTAAAATTACTATATAATTATCTTATTAAGCTAGGTACGATAAATAAAAAGAGATTTATAATTAATATTATATTCTTTTATAAATTATATAAGAAATATAAGATTAATAAGATTTAATAAATTAATAATAAAGATAACCTAATAGATATTTTTATAAAAAAATAGCTAATATATTACTAGTATAACTTATTTATATAAATAAGCTTATAGTTAGTATTAAAGTATCTATTAACTAGCTTAACTAATATATAGATATAATTAGTTCTATATAAAATTAAGTTATATATATAATTTTTTTTTTATACCCTTTCTTCTATTACTATAGTTTATATAAAATATAATTATTTTTATAAAGTATATTTTTTTATCTTAACTAATTATAAAAGAAAAATAAAGAAAATCCTCTTCTTTTATCTCTTTCTTCTTCCTACTCTCTTCTCCTTTCTAAGACTCTTATATCTATTATTTATAGTAGTTATACTAAAGTCTATATAAATATTATATATATATACTATAGACTCTACTATTAAAGCTAGATACTATTATATATTTAAGAAAGGGACTTATATTCTTCTTACTACTATATATTATCTAATAAATAAAAGAATTATTACTATAATTCTAAATAAGGATTATATAAAAATAGTTCTTCTTTTATATAATCTTTATAATAAATACCTAAATATTTATAATTAGGAGTACTTATAACTTAATATCCTATAAAGACTAAGCTACTATAGTCTTCTTATTATTTTAGAAAATATTAATATTTTATATAAAAAAAAAGAAAAGAAGAAACTTATATTTATATAAAGACTTTATATAAAAGCTATTCTATTAGACTATCTAATAGATAGAATAATAGATAGGTAATCGTATATTTTATATATAATAAGACCCTAAAAAGTAATACTAGAAGTACTAGTAGTTTAAGTAAGAATAAGAGCTATTTTATATAAAAAGGTTTTAAATTTTAAAATTTTTTAAAGTTCTACTAGGGATTAGTATTCGTATAAAAAGAAAGAGAAGCTAAACTAAAAGGAATAAATCGTATAGAGGATAGTAAGATTTAGATTTAAAAAAGAAAAGCTATAAAAAAGAAGATTAGTCTCTTATCTATACCTACTATCTATTTTAATCCGTTTACTTTCTATTCTTAATTTATTCGTTTACTATTCTCGATTTATTTACTTAATTCTTTAAGTTATTTATTTATTATAAATAAAAATATAATTTATAAACTACTCTTCTTTTATATAATTTAATTCTACTTTTAGTTTCTTTTTATATAAAAAGAAGTATTATAAAATTATTCTTACTACCTCTTATATAAATATATTATATATTATACGTACCTTTATATAAGATCCAGGTTAGAGCCGATAGAACGTTTATTATACTATTAGTTTCTAATAGGTTAAGATTAAGTTAACGAATTCTATTACTAGAATAATTACTTAGGAAAAGATTTAATCTTATTCGTAAGTATTAGGTAAAGAACTAAAGATTAACTATAAGGAATTAAAATAGAAAGTCTAAGTAATCCTCTACTCTCTTATACCTATTCTTATTTCTTAAGATAGTAGTAGTAGTAGTAAAAGTAGTAACTTTTATAACTTCTATAACTTTCGTAGTAGTTATAAAAGTAGTCGTTTTAATAACTTCTATAACTTCTAAGTTATATAATATTAGATTACTAACTAAGTATAGCTTAGTTATTATAGCTATATTAGAGCTTACCCTATACCTCTTTAATCCTAAGGTTATAATACTTACTCCCTCCTTCTAAGCTTTATCCTCGAAGATTTTATTATACCTATTATTCCTTAGCTAGTAGTACTTATACTTAGTAGGTTTCTTTTCCTAAATTATACTATACTCTACGTATACGTATTATATAGTCTACTTAGAGCTATAGTTATTCTATCTTCTTAATAATATATAAAAGTAATCGATCTACCGTCTACGTAGGACTAATTATCTTCTATCTTTAATTAACTTTCTAAATTTTAATAATATCTAAGGCTCCTATAATAATCTATTCTAAATATTATTATCGTCTTATAGACTATCTATTTACTTATTCTTATTCTATACTAATATTCTATTCTTATTATTATACTATACGGCCTCCTCGAACCTATTATATTAATCTTTAGTCTAGTTCTTATATAGAGTATATTTATCGTAGATCGAAGTATAACCTAGTAATAACTAAGAGAGATTAGGTAAAGGTAGATAAATAGAAATTTAATCTTCTAGCTAAGCTAGATACTATATATATTATTTATAATAAAACTTTTATCTAGATAGTTAAGCTTTATACTTATAAGATCCGTCTTTTAAAGTAGCTTTAGAATCTAAATTATTACGATACTAAAATATATTATCGTAAGCTTACGTCCCTCAAAGAGCTAAATTAGTTAGAAGAAGCTAAATATTCTACTTCTTCTAATTTACTTAGGTTATTATAGTAACCCTTATTATATAAGTTTACTAATTTCTTTTTCCTAAATAGTTAGGAGTCTTTATCTTTAGGTACCTCTAGTAATACTACTTAACTAATCTCTAGTAGTCCTATAGGTTCTTAATTAGTTTCTATATATTCTAGCTAGTAGACTATTCTACCTACTTAACTAAATATTTCTACTAATAACTAAACTTTTATAGTTTTTAGATTTTCTTAATCTTATACTTTTTATCTTCGAGTTCGATATTAGTAGCTACTTCGGCGTCTTCCGGTACTAGTTCTAGTAATAATATATAGAATACTAGGTATATTCTTATATCTTTAATTAGCTTTAGCCTATAATTAACTAGTCCTATTTCTTCTTCGATTTTAAATAGTTTAATTTATAAATTATCTAATTTATCGTATAGTTATTTAGTTTTTAAATTTTATTATAAAAGGAAAACTTTATCCCCTCTCTTAAGGGTTAGTCCCTCGAGTCTTCTTTTATTTACTATTTTAGCTATTATAAGATTTCTACGTACTATCTATATATTAAGTTCTTTATATAGTTCTTATATTAAATAAGCTTTTTCTTCTATCTTAGTAGATATACTTTTAATATTCTTTAGATCTTTATAAATTATTAGCTTATATCCGTAGTTTACGTAATATAATAAGTATCTAGTTATTATAGACTTTTTACTATTATATACTAATTATACTATTAGTAGTAATTTAACCTAGTTATTCTATAACTTATTAATATAGAATCTAAAATACTTCTCTAGAGTTTAGTTTATTTATTCTATCTAACTATCTATCTATAAATAGAAGCTAGTTAATAGCTTTCTTTTAATTTCTAGTTTTATAAGTAGTATACTCTAAAACTTTAAAGTAAATAGTTTATTCCTATTTATAAGGATCTATTCTAGTAGTCTATAGTTAGTAATAAGTATTCTTTTAACCTTATAAGCTATATTTTCTATTATAATTAATTCGTTTATTAGAATAAAGTATACTACTTTAGTTAATCGATTTATAATTATTATAATAGTATTATATAATCTTTCTAATTCTAGTTCTAATAATAATAGTAACTTTACTATAAAGTTTATTATAATATAAGTCTATAGTCGTATAGGTAGTACTAGTAGTTAAAGTAATCTATAGAACTTATATCTCTTAAATTTATTCTTAGAATATTCTAAATAGTTATCTATTATTTTCTAAACTTTCTCTCTTACGTTAGTAAGTAGGTATTCTTTATTTATATATCTAATTATTTTCTTAATTTTTAGATATTCTAGTATCTTACTTTTATAGATTTTCTATATTAAGTCTTTCTTAAGACTTAATAGTATATAAGGTTTTATTTCTAAGTCGTTTATTAGAGCGGAGTATTCTTCCTTATTAAAGTATATATTATCTTCTTCTAGTATTCTATTAATATCTTTAATAGTTTCTTAGATCTTATTTCTCTATTTTTTCTTAATATCTACTATTATTATAATCTTAGCTAGCCTTATATAGTTATATATAAGAATTTTATCTAATTTCTTCTATAGAACTAGTTTATATATAATAGGTTTATTAGTACCTCGAAGGTCTAATCTTCTACTAAGAGTGTCCGCTACTTTATTTAGTATTCTTAGCTAGTAACTTATCTTAAAGTCGTAATCTACTAGTAATTCTAACTATCGGAATTATTATTAATTAAGTTTCTTTATAGTTATAAAACTCGTAAGATTCTAGTAGTTCGTAATAACCTTAATTTTATACTTAACTTCTATAAGCTATAGTCTCTATTATTTAAATACTAATATAATAGTACTAAGTTTCTTATTATAAATATTATAGTTTACTTCTTCTTTACTAAACTTATATAAATAGTAGAATACTAGTCTTTATTTTCTATTCTCCCCCTATTAGGTAAGTATTACTTCTAGTATATAATCTAATACGTCTATCTCTACTTTAAAAGATCTTATTAGATTATATATCTATAGTATAGATACTAATATAAATAGACTCTTAAGCTTATTAAAAGCTTCTTATTATTTCTAGTTCTACTAAAATTCTTTTTCCTTCTTAGTTACCTCTATAAGTAGAGATATAGTCTTTAAGTAATCTCTAATAAACTTCTAATAAAAGTTAGTAAATTTTAAAAAGGATTATATATTCTTAACTAATATTAAGGTTAGTTATTCTTTTATAGTCTATACCTTTTTAGGGTCTATAGATACTTCTTTTTATAAAATAATAAAATCTAGATATTCGGTCTCTATTCTATAGAATTCGTATTTATCTAGGTAAAGTAGTAGTTTATTCTACTATAGCTTTTATAGTACTTTCTTTATATATTCTTTATATTCTTTTAGCGTCCCTTTATTATATATAAGAATATTATCTAAATATACCGTATAGAATATATCTAAGTATTTATTTAGTATTTTATTAATAACTAACTAAAATATTACTAGTACGTTTATTAATTTAAATAGTATAACTTTATACTTATAAAGTCTATATTAGATCTTAAATACCGTATACTTCTTATATCCTTTTACTATTTAAATTTTATAAAATTCTTTCTAGATATTAAATTTCGTAATCTACTTAACTTCTTAGAGCTAGTCTATAAGTTCTCTAATTAATAGTAGTAAATATTAGTTCTTCTTTATAATATTATTTAAACGTCTATAGTTTATATAAAGTTATAACTTTCTATTCTTCTTTAGAATAAATAGAACTAGTAATACTATAGAGCTTTAACTTTCTCTAATATATTCTCTTTCTAAGTTCTTTATTAGGTACTCTTTTAATTCTTCTTATTAATCTACTATTAATAAGTATATAGGTCTAGGCTCGAGCTTTATACCTTATTCTAGGTATATTTTATAATCCTATTCCTAGTACTCTAGTAAATTAGTTTTTAGATATTCTTTAAATAGCTCTTAAAACTCCTCGTAGTCTTAAGATATTATTAATTATAGTTCTTTCTATACGGTCGCGACTCTTTATACTATAATAATATTAACTTTCTATAAATTCTTCTTATAGATCCTCGCGATCTTATAAGATAAAATTAAGTCTATTCTTCCTTTCTAGAGTATATACTAGATCTTATAGTTAGACCTTTCTAGTCTTCTAATTTCTATAACTTAAACTATCTACTTATAGTCTAGTACTTTACGTAGCTTCTAATCTATTCGTAGATTATATATTACTAGTTAATTATAACTAATAATTATATCGATATTTTTAATTTCTATAATATTAAATTTATAATAGTTTCTAATATTTTCTATCTCTAAGGTTACTTTTTATATTTTAAGGTAAATTATATCTCCTTTATATTCTATAGGTAATCTATCTTTAAGATCTACTTATATAGATTTTTCTTTAATTTAATAAGAAATTTTATATTTCTCTACTAATTTTAATAATAGAAGTATAAACTTTACTCTACTATCTACTATAGTTTAGACTTTCTATTCGTAAATTTATACGTCTACTTCTAATCTAGCTAGTTACTATATATTTCCTTATATAATTTATAGGATTATCTTTTAGATATTTTTATTAGTATAACCTTAGTATAGTTAATAATAATCTAGTTTTTTAGTTTATTATCGTAGAGGTCCTATTCTTTAGGGGTATTCTCTAGCTTTTAAGTATTTTATTAGAGAGACGACTCGCCTAACTATTTTAACTTTAGACTTTCTTCTTTTCCGATTCTATAAGATATTTTCTAGTTTAGTATCTATTATAGCTCCTTCTCTAGGTCTTTATCTAGTAATAGTATATTCTAATTAATAGGCTCTATATTTACCTTATTATTCTAGACGTCGTAGTATCTCTATTATATACCTAGGGCCCTTAACTATTTATTAATTTCTAGGTTCTTAGAACTATCTCTATTCTATATTAGATAATTATATTACTCGTACTACTCTATAAGGTATTCCCTTCTCTTAAGATTCTAATAGAAGATATCCCCTTCTCTTTTAGCTATAAGCTCTTTTTATACTAGGTATAGAATATATACCCTTTTATAATATATCTAGTATAAGACTTTATAGCTAGGTTCCTCGTACGTAATTCTATAGTTAATATCTCGTTTATAATCCTTAGTATCTACTCTAGTTAGTCTATATAACTATCGCCTTATAGTATATTTTATTAAGAAATACTTTTTATATTTATTATTATAGTAGTTATTCTATCCTAGCTACCCTTAATCTTTATATTTTTTAGTCTAGTTATTATAATCGTATAGATAATATCCTATTATCGAGTATTCCTTATTCTAGAGATATATATATAGGTAGTCTCTAGGAAGTATTATAACTTTCTCTTTTTATTATATATAGTACTTATATTCTCCTATATACTATATAAATAGTAGATTTTTATAACCTAAACTATCTCGGTCCTATATTATCCTATAACCTTTTAGTTCTTAGAGCTTTAAGATCTAACCTATTATCTACTAGCCTTAATCTCTAATAATATATACTAGTTCCGTCTCTCTAATATAGTATTTCGTAATATATTAACTAGTTCTATATATCTAGTACTTATTATATACTAGTTATTAGAAAATATCTTCTACGGCTATTTCCTTTAACTTTAAGAGTATTAATTCTCCTATTTTAAGCTCTAGATCTTCTAGTTATTAAGAAATTTCTTCGACCTTATTTTACCTACTAGTATTATACTATATCTTAGGTATTAAGTTAAACTTAGTTTCTTTTTCTTTATTATATCTAATTATATTTATACGCCTAGTACTATTCTAACTTCCTATACTTTTCTTTTTCTTATTATATTTTCTAGCGAAGTATCCTTATATACTATAGTATAGATATACTTTTTTATCTTAATATTATTTTATTTTATCTATTAGGACTTTCTATAGCTTCTTATCTTATTTATACTTCTTATTCTTTAGATATTTCTTTTCCTAGACTATACTAATATCTATTTCGTTATAGTCCTTATAAAACCTATACTTTTAAACTACTTACTCTTTTCTATAAACTCTTACTAGTCTTATAGTATCTTATTTTTCAAATACTTATTTATATAGTCGATTATTAATATAAATTACTATTTTAATTAGTTTTACTAGGTTATCTAATTTTTTAAATTAGACTAATTTATTCTTAATTAGCTTCTTAAGTTTATTATAGTATACGACTATAAAAGATATATTATTCTAATTAATCTTATACTATAGTTATTTAAATTTAGTAGTATAAATACTTACTAACTTAGTCTACCTTAGTCTTTAGATCTAACGTTCGATCTACTAGACCTTATCTACGTCTTTGAAGACTAAGTATATCTATTCCTTAAATAAATCCTAATCTTTAAATACTACTTTTATTTTATTATATTACTTTAATAAGAAGTCTTTATTAGCTATATAATTATTAATTAGAGGCTATATTTATATAGTAGCTTTATCTATTATATATATATCTATAGTAAGGATCTTATCCTAGTTATTAGTAAATATAGTAGAATTAAACTAGTAATATAGGTCTAATTACGTAAGAAATAGTCTTAAGCCTTTCTTTCTACTATTATATTTCTTTAATATCGAGATCTTTAACTTCGTTCTAAGCCCCGCTTATACCTATTATAGCGATTCTTATAGTAATACTATAGTCTATTATAACTCGACTATCTAAGCTACCTATTATTAGATAAGGGCCGCTAGATTTAATATCGAATTACTAGTTATACTCCCTCTAAAGATATTATATAAATTAGATAAAGTTACTATATTAATATAACTTTAGTTTAGGGTAGTTAATATATTATATATTATATATATCTTTATACGGAATTTAGATTAGAACCGATAAAATATTTATTATATTATTAGTTTCTAATAGATTAAGATTAAGTTAACGAATTCTATTACTAGAATAACTACTTAGGAAAAGATCTAATCTTATTTATAAGCGTTAGGTAAAAAACTAAAGATTAACTATAAGGAATTAAAATAGAAAGTTTAAGAGATTCTCTACTCTCTTATACCTATCCTTATCTCTTAAGATAGTAGTAGTAGTAATAGAAGTAGTAACTTCTACGACTTCTATAACTTCTATAGTAGTTATAGAAGTAGTTATTTTAATAACTTCTATAACTTCTAAGTTACGTAATATTAGATTACTAACTAAGCGTAGCTCGGCTATTATAGTTATATTAGAGCTTACCTTATACCCCTCTAATCCTAGAGTTATAATAAAATACTTAATTATTTAATTCTAATCTATAGGTAAATACTTTCTATTCTATAATTAGTTAAATTAGTAATTAAAATTCTATTATATAATACTATATAATAAGTTATAAATAAATTTCTTCTTTATATATAGAAAAGCTATATTAAATCTATTTATAAAGTTCTACTAATAAATAAATTAGTAAATATTTAGTAATTAGACCTAGCTAAGGCTACATCTAATTCGTCGATAGCCTAATTATATTATTAGAAGAACTAATAGCTATTACTAATAGATATAATATTAGTAGATAAGATTAATAACTAGTTCTATATAAAGATAAGATAGAAAAAGATAAGACTAAAGCTCGTATAAAAAGTTTAGATAGAATATTAATACTAGAAAAAAAAAGTTACTAGTATTTATTTACTAAGTTTTAATACTAAATCTTATACGTTTAATTATATATAATCGTATAGAATTTATATATATAAATTATCTTCTTAGTAATTTATTATATATAGAGCTTTATATAATTCTTCTAAATAAAAAGAACTTCTATCTAAAGTTTCTTTAATTATTAGTTATTATCTATAAACTATCTTTTAAATTAAATTATTTTATTATTTCTATTTCGTACGTATGTATATATACTCTAGTAATTTACTTAATTAAACCCCTATAGTCTATTATTATAAACTATAGACTATTTAATAATAGATATTAATACGATTAGATTAACTAAGCTATACTTAATTAGTAATCTAATATTATATAATATAATAGTAGTAAATATTATAGTTATATTAATAATTATAATAATTATAATAATTAAGACCTCTATAGTTATAGTAGTCGTAGAAGAAGATATAATAATTATTATAACTAATATCTTAAATAAAGGGTATAAAAGAGTAGAGAAATCTTTTAAACTTTTTAACTCTTTATAGTTAATCTTTAGTTCTTTATCTAATACTTATAAATAAGATTAAATCTTTTTCTAAGTAATTATTCTAGTAATAGAATTCGTTAACTTAATTTTAACTTATTAGAAACTAATAATATAATAAATATATTATTAGTTCTAATTTAAATTCTATATTAAATTCTATATAATATATAATATATTAACTATCTTTAAACTAAGATTATATTAATATAGTAACTTTATCTAACTTATATAATATATTTAAAAAGAGTATAACTTAGATATTTATAATAAATCTAGTAATCTTTATTTAGTAATAAGTAGCTTAGATATATAAGTTATAATAGACTATAATATTACTTTAAGAATTATTAAAAGAGATATAAGTAAAACTTAGTAGAAAAACTAAGATCTTAATATTAGAAAAGTATAATAGAGATAAAAAAGACTTAAAGCTATTTCTTATATAAATAAATATATACTATTAGTTTAACTCTATTATATTTATTAATAATTAGGATAAGATTCTTACTATAGATATATATATAATAGAAAAGATAGTTATATAAATATAATTCTTAGTTAATAATTATATAACTAATAATATAATAAAATAAAGATAATATTTAAAGATTAAAACTTTTTTAAGAAATAGATACGTATAATCTTTAAAAATATTAATAAAGTCTAATAAGTAAAGTATAAAATTTAAAGATTAAAATAAATAAAATTAATAAAAGTATATACTACTAAGTTTATATAGCTATAGTATAAAATTAATTAGAATAATACTTCTCTTATAGTTACTTATTATAATAGACTTAAGAAAGTTATAAAAGATAAGCTATCTAGATTTAAGAAACTAGACGATCTAATAGAATTAATTAAAATAGTAATTTATATCGATAATCGATTATAAAAATAAATATTTAAGAAATAAGATACTATAAAACTAGTAAAGATTTATAAAAGAAATAATTAGTTTTTAAGTATAATTACTATAAGGGTTATAATAAAATAAACGTTAATATAATTTAAGAAAAGAAATATTTAAAGAATAAAAAGTATAACTAGAGTAGAAAGTTATAAAAAGTTCCGACGAATAAGATAAGATAATATTAAGAAGAAAAAGTATATCTATATTATAACTAATAAAGATACTTTACTAAAGAATATAAAGATAAAAGAAAAAATAATATAGATAGCTAAGAGGGTACTAGATATATAAATATAATTAGATAAAATAAGAAAAAGAAATAGATTCTAAAGTCTAATTTAATATCTAAAGAATAGTTTAATAATAGTAGGTAGAATAAGATTAAAAGAAATCTCTTAATAATAAGAAGACCTAGAGCTTAAAATAAAAGAATTAAAACTTAATAAGCTAGAGAAGGTTAGTATAGAAGATATTTTATAATAATTAATATATAATAAATATTAAAAGTATAAAAGTAATTAATATATTACTAAATATTATATTAAAGTAAAGAAGCTAATATATATTACTAGTAACTAAGATTAAATAGTAATAAAATAGATTTTAAAGCTCTAAAAATCGAAAGATTATAAGATAATATAGAACTACTAGAATATAGATTATAATATTTTATTATAAACTTACTATATAGAATAGTATAAGTACTATATTTAATAGAAGATTATCTATACGTATACCTTTAAGATAAGAAATATTTAATAATAAAATATTATCTCTATAATTATAATAACTAGACTAAAGCTTATAAGAAATAAGAATAACTAAAATAGACTAATTATTATAATAATAAGTATAATAAATATTTTTTAATAAAATATACTATTAAATAATAGCTATATAGATTAATTTAAGTAGATACTAAAGTATATAAATAGAATATTAATTATAGAATTATATATTAAAAATTTTACTATAAAGCTATATATTAAATATATTATAAAAGATTATATATTTTATATCTACTATAGAGAAAGCTTATAATTAGAAGAAAAAAAGATATCTTTTACTAGTTAATACTTTATAGTAGCTCTTAAATAGTTATTATATATAAATATAATACTACTATAAGTATATAAAAATTTATCTCTATATATCTTCTAAAATATATATTAGATATAAAGTAAATATAAAACCTACTTTATAATATTATAATTAAGTTAAATCTTCTTAATAATAGTACTTAATTTAAGATTCTCTATCTTTAAAATAATCTAGAAAAATCTATACTCGAATATAATCTAGTATTTAATAAGCTCGTAGTATATATAAAGAGCCCTCTAAGTCTATATCTATAGCCCGTTTACTAAGAGTAGAAGATTATTAGTAATATATTAAGAGAATTACAAAGTATATTATACTTAGAATTAATTAGAATATTTATTAATTTAGTAGAAAAGTTAAACTTCTTTAGTAATAAATTATTTAAATAGACTTTAAGATCTTTATAATATTTATAATTCGATATACTAGATTAAGAAGCTATATATACTTTAGATAAGCTATAGAAAACTTAATATAAAGAATTAAAAGAAATAAGACTATATTATATCTACTTTTACTTTATTTAGCTTAATATCTTTTCTCTTTAATTTATTATATAACTTATATATTATAAATTATACTTAAGTAAAATAGTTTTATAATATAATATTATTTAATAAAGTAAATAATATTATAGATATTACTAGTATTAGTATATTAGTCTTTAGATAGAAAGTTATAGAGAAGATATATACTTAAAGAGACTATCTATCTATAGAAGTTAATTAGAGATTTTATAAATAATTATAGTTAATATATATATAAATAGTAATATAATCCTTATCTAATAGCTTCGTATATTAATATAAGCTAGTAGTTATACTAGAATAATTAAAAAGTTCCTAGCTAGTATACGAGATTAGCTAAACGATTATCCCTATAATAAATAATATAGTACTAGGCTAAAAGTCTTATAAATAAACGTTTATTTCGAATTTAATAGTCGATTAGTCTTTATTAATAACCTCTCTACTATAGTAAATTATATAGTAAATATATAGCTTTTTTATATTTTTTAAAATAATTAAAGCTTAATATTTCGTCTAATATCTACGCGTATACTAGTAGGTCTAAATTCTTTACTTTATACTTATAATAAGGGTATAAATCTATTTTATAGAAATTCTATACTAATAATTCTTTAATATCTTATTAAATTAATTCTATTTCTTCTACCTACGTCTATAATTTAATAGATAAGAGTAGTACTTCTAGAATAGCTATTTAAGCGTCTACTAGAGATATTTAATAAAATTAAATCTAGTAAATAGAGTAGAAAATTAATAATCTAAATTTTATAATTCTTTAAAAACTCTATTATACTCTATATAGTATAGATATATATATTATTCTATATAAATTAATCTTCTATCTAATAACTAGGTAGAAGACCTTTCTTAAGAATACTAATATAGCTATTTACTAAATAACCTCTATATAAGGTATTAGGGTCCCTCTTTATAATAATAAGTAGAGTTCTCTAAGTATATTATCTAGAATCGATTTATATAGAAGTCTATATTATCTACTAAAATAGCTAGTAAGTAGTCTACTCTATAATTATAAAATAATTCTTTTTTTTTATAGATATCGAAAAATCTATTTAGAATTTAGTACTAAGTCCTTCTAAACTAAGTACTTATCTAAGAACTAAATAGTTATCTATTTCTAAGTAGTAGTCTTATTAATTTAAGGCCTTCTAGCTACCTTAAAGTTAGTAAAGCCTTCGTCTTTTAAGGCTCTATAAATTATACAGCGGGAGTAGTCCTTTCCTAGATAGGCTTCCTTAATAAGCTATTTATACTAAATCTTTAGGATTTTTCGGATATATTATAATAGCGTTCGCTTCTCCCTCTTCGTAAGTATAGAAGGCCTACTAGAGCGAGGACGTAAGGTATTACTATCTATTTTACTATATCTACGAAGGGTTCTATATATAGTAGTACGCGCGACGCCGAACTTAGCCGCGAGCTCTTTCGTACCTACGCCAGCCTTAGATTTCGAAATAATACTAATACGCGCGTCGGTAGATAGCTCTACATTAGGGCGACGATTTCTACTAATTTCTGTACCGAACGAGCGTTGTGGGGGCATGTTGTGGATAGCTTTAGTATAGGTGTTGATACGCGCGTCGCGTTTTGGTGGGGTTCGTTTGCCAGATTTTTGTCATGTGACTGTAAGTCGCAGGGAGAGACATGCCAATATGCGGCGTGGGTCATTTGTCGATACTTAGCCAGCAAACGAAGGAGGTCCCGGAGCCATTACATTCGAATAAAGCTCAATACTGCTTGCTCGTTTTGAGTGCGTGGTTTGATCGTCATATCCTCGGACCTCATGATGTGGACTACCCTTTAAATTAATAACTTTCGTTCAAAGGGAAAGATACGTAGTCGCGGCCATAATTAATTTAATATCCCGTTAACTAGAGTTCTTAGGCATAGTTAAAGTAATCTTAAATTATTATAAAGCTACAGAGAGAAGGGTCCTAAGCCCCGTCTAATAGTGTGCCTAGCTTAAAGCCCGGAAGGAGTCTCTGAAAGGCACCGTTCGGATCGTACTTCTTACTAATGGCCTTTAACTTAGCTAGAGATCCACCTTTATAGCTTGAAAACGCATCTTGAGCAATACCAAGATCGTTCAGGAAGTAGAAGTCGTAGTACAAGTTTTTCGCTTTGGTCGTCTTCTCCACTGTGCTGATCAATGTCTTGAGATAGTTTTCGACGGTGTCATCCAGATCTGGATTGCTGTAGGCGGCGTAGTAAAGCGCCACTATAGGAGTCAGCGGCAAACGTTAAGGTGGAGTGGATAGGCTTACTGAGGAATCCACCGTCGTCGGGATTGAGATTCATAGGATCGCCGCCATTTGCCTTCGCTGCAGCGAGGTGTTTCACAGTGATGGGTTCTTCTGCGACTCCAACGAAGCCATCAAATTGAGGGATGAGTTCCTTAGCAACGTCGACCATTGTGTCGATAACGATGGGCATCGTGTCTTTGCTAAACTTAATGGATGTAACATACCACTTCCACCTCAGAACTCGCGCCGAATACCCAATTGTCTGATTCACCAGCTGGCTGACATTTTGCACACCACTGCCTAGGTCAGTCCCGGAAATGGCGCTAAAGTTCTCGAAAGCAGCTGGGTTTGTAATGGGCGCATCGTATAGCGCCACCAAAGATGGGTCCAGTTGATCTTGAACGGGCGTATACTGCGTACTCGGCATCAGTGCCCCCTTCGCATCTTCCCCACCGCCTCCAGGAAGCATCCAGTTCGTCATGGCATCCGAAAACTTCTGCATCTGCTCCGGTGGCCAAGCCATGTTGAAGCCGAAGATCTTGTCTTGTTTGAACGTCTTCATATCATAGGTCGTGATAATGCCGAAGTTGTTTCCGCCGCCCTTGAGCGCCCAGAAAAGATCCGGATTAGACTCTGCGTTCACCTGAACGACCTTGGCGTCGGCAGTGACGAGCTCGTAGTTGACAATGTTGTTAGAGCCCCACCCGCGCTGCTGGCCGAAGAAACTCAAAGCGCCCCCGAGAAGAGCGGCGGTTCCTACGGGCCAGATGCGACCTGCTACAACGCTTAGTCCGTGTTGGTCAAGGAATTCGTACACTGCTCCCCAAGGGTTTGCGGCACCGCAGCGTAGGTAGTTGGCTCCATACTCATTGGGCCCATCATGGAGTGTAAGTTCTGTGAAGTGGGTCATGGCGATGAGGATGCCATGGCTAGTAGAGGCTATGCCGGTTGTGGGAGCGTGGCCGCCGCTTCGGACTGCAAAGGTGGTGTTGGATTTGATGAGGATGTCGACTCCTCCTGCCAGATCCGATGACTTGGCAGGAACAAAGACGCAGTTAGGTTCTAGCCAAGCAGCCAAAGACCAGTATGCTGGGAATGATGAGTACGGAGCCCTGGCCACAAGGCGATATCGAGCCTTACCTTGCGTCTCCGCTGTGTATTCTGCAGATCCGGGCGTGAAGATGCTTCCTGGGAATTCCGAGTTCAACGTTTGACAGGCAGCTTTGCTCCTCGAACTTGCTGTGTCAGAGATCACTGAGAAAGCAAAAGTAAGAAGAACGAAGAAATGTAAGGCCGCCATGGCTGAGAGGACAGTGGATTGATGCTTCTAGTTGAAGTATTGCATGCTGAATAGTAATAAAATCCATCCTTTTTACAGCTCCAGATCTCCACACATCTCTTTTCAGGCCTGCCAATATTCGCAGATAATTTCTTGGAAACCGTCGGTGTCCGTAGAGAGATCTGATTATCCATTACAGTCAGGATCCGATCGAGTGAGACTTACGGTGGAGAGCCGGGGGCGGAGGTGGCGTCCGGGTATTTCCTCATTCGTAATCAAGATTCGAGCAGCAAAGGAATTTCGGGAGGAGATCGTGGGAAAAGCACGATCTTCTTCGGTAGGTACAGCTGCCTCATTTTAGCAGGGCGTATTTTAGTGCCGTTTGGGCCCTGGATACATAACGTCGCACGGATAGATCCCAGCAGAATTTCAGCGGATCATTCCGGGCAGAGTCTCAGGCCCAATCCGCAGGTCCTTATTCCTACCACATAAAACCTATGCCACAATTCATATGCAGCAGTTACAGTTCTATAGCCGGTAGCATTAGAATTCCAAATTCATAGGTTCCATAATTGGCATTATTCAAGATGAATCCCTTGCGGAGAGGCACTTCGATTCAATCTATCTACTCTCTTGACCTGAAGAGTACAGTTTGCTTGGGATTTGGCTCCACAATGAGATCCAAATACACGTTAGGCAGCCGTTCCTTCTGCCCCTCCGGAAACTTGACATCGTACCTCCTGATTATCTGTGCGATAACGACCTTCATTATCGCACTAGCATACCATCTTCCAGGACAAGTGAATCGACCATGCCCCCAGTGTATATTCCCATTCTCTGTGCCAACGAACTCATGGGTTCTCCGAGGTTTCTCGGTGGCAGAATTCGCGGTCGAGTTATCAGCCCCACAAAACCGTGTAGCTGAAAACTTCCGAGGATCGTGGTAGTATTCGGGATCCATTGCCATTGGTCCTGCCGCCATGCTTATGAATGTTCCTTTGGGAATCACTGTTCCGTCCTGAAGGACAAAAGTTGATGTGGCGATGCGGTCGAAACTCACTGTGTCAGAGATTAGAAAAGAACAAAATCAAGGTAAGCTTAGGCTCACGATAGTTTGGTGGGTTGAACCGCTGCGACTCTTTCAAGAACGAATCGAGTACCTTTAGACCACCGAGCTGATCGAGTTGCCACGGAGAATCTCGCCCCGGATTGTACCGTTCAGCTTCATCCCTTAGTTCAGGGACACAGCCTGAAGAAGCGCATAGATCGATTATCGAGTGGCCCGTGGACATTTTCGTAGTATGGAGCTGATTGTGTCAGTGTTGTATCCGCCAAGATCAAGTAAGAGCTTCATACCGCGCCAGCCATCAACACGAAGAACTTGGCTACAATTTCCTTCTCGTCTACAACTTCAGACGTTACTACAAAATGGTCGATCACAGTTGGAAATTCTCCCCCGTCCTTTGTCGTTCTTGTCTTTGGAAATAGAATGCGTTGAGCCTGCTCATGCAATCGCTTCATGCGAGTAGTCGGCGGTAGAATAGGCCGTATCAGCGGCCTCAGAAACTTGGGAATAAATAGCATGAAGATGGCCATGTCTCGTACAATGTTTGTGAACTCCTCTACGACGAATTGTAATTGCGCATCGTCACAGAGTTTGGGTCCAACGAAAGTCAGTAGCATAGTACGCAATACTAGAGCAGAAACAATATCCTTAACTTTAACGGGGGTGAACTCTGACTTCGAGCACGCTGAGAGCGTTTCTGAAAGGATCTCGTCGACTGTCCGGGAAAGAACGGGAATCAATGTGGCTGCACGTACTCAGTAATTCGACTGTATTAGTGTCATAAAAACTTATCTTACGCAAACTCTTTGTCAACTGCACCCGCGCGATGTCGTAACCTTGACGGTCTTTGAGAATGATATCCACGCCGCTGTGTTGACCCAAAACGCTTGTAACTAACGCCTCCGAAGCACTCAGCTTGCTGCCTGGAAGCATGCGAAGCTCTGGAAGATATTTGGGTGGTAGCACCAAGGCATCTTCATTCAAACTTTGGAGTAGGTAGGGTGTGTCCTTTTCCTGTAGTGGGTTAGTGTGTTGGTCTGCGAGTGAGGATGTTGAATCATCTACCTGCAGGTAGGCCTGCTCGACAATGTCGCGGCCCTTCCAAAGAAACCATATTCTTGCCGGCCAGACCTTGAGATCCAAGAAGCCTGGATCGATGCCGCGACGACGAAAAGCTCTATTCTTCGGCGGCCAAAAGACGATGCTTATGGTAATCACTGCTACAATAGCAAAAACTTGGGGATACCCCAGGGACTGCATGGCAGTTGAATAAGTCTGACTAATGCTGAGTCTGGCGATGGCGCTGGATGTTTGTGAGGATTAAAGCTGCGAAATGGGTCGAATCTGGACTTGATTAACGCCAGCAATGAAAAGGCGCAGCCGATTGAGCGACATTTCCCGCGAAACCTAATCATTCTATTCCCAACCTTTGGTCTGTGCTATTATTGGTGGGGCCCTGCGGTTCGGGCGGCGGCTAATGCCCGTGGTTTTTGCCAGGCCTTTCGGTATCTTTCTCAATTTGGAAACTACCGACAAAAGAGTTAGACAACTCTCACTGCTGGAAGTGATTGAGTCGCCTACCACCTTCCCCCCACATGCCCCTTAGGCAATATAGGGTGTTTGGAACGGAGTCCGAAGCGCTGTTGGGGATTGGGGACGAGCCTCTGGGAGACGCTCACTCTTCGGCTTTATTGCTTCACACCTGTCCTCTCGTAGCCAATCTTTCATCCAAGAACTTCACTTCGCAAAAATGGGTGACTACAAGCCTACGTTTCTTGCGGTCGGAATCATCTTCCCCATCCTCGCGGGGATAAGCCTCGTGTTGCGCTTCAAGGCTAGGCGACTGGTCAAACAAAAACTAAAAACAGATGATTGGCTAGCGTTCGCGTCTTTGGTATGCTCTTCGCAGACTGCACAAATGTTTTCAAAGGACTAATAGATGTTAGATATTTGCTTATGGATTCACGGCCATTGTTCTTGTTGGTATGTATATACAGCAATGTCGACGTGATGTATCCACTGTGTCGAGTCCCTCCTGACTTAGAGCGCACCCAGACTCGCGCATGGGAAACCTTGGTGGTCATCTCGTGTTCGATGAGAACGGTGTCCCACAGATAGGACCATGGTTCAAGTATTTCACAATTGTAAGTTGTCCTTGCTTTTCTCCTCAAAAAGTCCGCGCAGACTGACCTATCTAGACCAATTATGCCATGGTCATTGTCTGGAACGCTTGCGTCGGTGTCACGAAGCTGAGCATTGCTTTCCTTTACAAGCGAATCTTCGGTACATACGGCTTTCGCATGATAACATGGGGAACGATAGGATTGCTCATAGCATGGACTATCGCATTCGTGCTCGTCGGCATATTCCCATGTAACCCTGTCTCCGACGGATGGACAACCGAAGTTACGACGAATTGCATCGATGCGCCGGCCACATACACTGCAGGCGTAGCATCCAACATTGGGCTTGACAGTAGGTATACCCATAGGCCTTCAGTAGCTGATAACACTGATTACGATAGTCATTATACTGGTCATTCCGTTGCATCAGATATGGCAACTACATATGCCCTTACGTCGCAAACTTGGTGTCGCCGCAATTTTCGCCTTGGGTAGCTTTGTCATTGTTACTGGAATCATCCGTCTGGTTCTGTTGATCGACGCGTTTGGTGCGCTCGAAAATCCGCTGTGGCGCGACATTACCTGTAAGTCTTCACCGAACTTTCGAGTTCGCATGTGTAAGACCATGTCGCTAACACCATCACAGACGAGTACTCGCCTCCCATGTTATGGACCGTGGTGGAGCTGAACCTTGGTGTCATCTGCGCCTGCCTACCCTTGATGCGGCCCGTTTGGAGAGCTACGATAGAAAGCCCGTTTGGGTCGAAGATATTAAGCAGCTTCAGCAGCTTGGCTTATTCGGCCAATCGATCAAAGGGATCTACTTATCGATTCTTCGACAAGCAAGACGAAATGGAAATGGGCATAGTTAGCACGGGGAATCTTAGCACCGGCAGGGGCAAGGCGCAGTAGATCCGGCTGATTGAATTTTCCTTATACGTGTCTCAATTCGCAAGCAGGGTGGATCAGTCGAACGGATTCTTTTGTGTCATAGTCGTGCTTTGCTGATACTGTATATGTTGAATGCTTGCTTTCCTTCTCACGGTAAAGCCAAGAGGATTTTATATCTTACTCGTATAATTGAGACAGGGTTCGGATCTTTTCTCGATCAGGAATTTCGCTGGGGGAAGAATACTATGACTGTATTCTTGAGCTAATAATCCGCCCGACTAGCTGAGCTAAGGCAACATCGGGAACGAATCAATTACTATTGCCATTACTGCACAACACCGAGTGAAAGCTATAAATCCAAGATACAGTCTGTGTACATTGCTCGAATTTACTTCACTTGGTACCGACATATTCTACTTGCATCTGTGTTATAGATTCAGTAATGGGCAAACTTTCGGATAAAAGAGTTATTGTCTTCGGTGGCACCAGTGGCATCGGACTCGGCGTTGCGAGAGGTGTCCTTGAGGCTGGCTGCCAGGGTAGGTTTCCACACAACATTATGACCATCCTGAATTCTGAACACGTATCAGATTTGACCTTATCATCTTCGAATCCGGAGAAGCTTTCTAATGCAGCAGCGAAACTTCAAGCGTTACACGAATATGCGAGCATCACAGCTGCAGTCTGCGACCTCCAAAATCCCGACACGCTAGATCAGAATGTGGAGAGTTTGTTTCTCAGCTTGAAGACCGAGGAGCGAAAATTCGATCACGTAGTCTATACGGCCGGAGACCCTGTCAAATTACCACCATTTGCGGAGCAAACAGTTCAAAGCATGCTCGACTCGGGTATAGTTCGCTTCATCGGTGCTCTGATTGTGGCAAAACATGCCCCTAAGCACATGTACATTACTTCTAAATCGTCTATTACGTTTACCGGAGGTATTAACTCCAGCATACCTCTGACTGGCTGGACTATGCACGGAGCGTACTTTGCCGCACTGGAAGGAGCCATGAAAAGTCTAGCGCTGGAATACCGTCCTCTACGTGTTAACCTGGTTAGTCCGGGTCCGGTCATCACAGAGGCTTGGGAGAATGTGCCGCCGGAGATCAGGAAGCCTTTGGAAGATCGTATGCTGTCGCGATGTGCGACTGGAGCTATGGCAACTGTGGCGGAGGTCGCTGAGGCATACGTGTATTTGATGGGAAATTCGAACGCAACCGGCAGTGTTGTAGCCACGGATGCAGGTGTATCAATTATGGGCTTTTAGAGTAGCCATTTTCACCGCTACAGGCAGCCGTATAGTCGACAAACATAAAATACCTGAACAAGATATTCAACAAGCGCCCGATCGCTACACACTTGGCCCTTATCAATCCATCCGCACATTCATAATCTGAATGTTGAGCTCTGGCTTCCACCACAAAACGTGAATCTTCACACGCTCATCCCAATTATCGTGTGGATCCACCAGCTCCATATCGTACTTCCACACCAGCTTCGCCAGAACAAGACTCATCTCCATCCAGGCAAAGTTACGCCCGAGACATCCTCTAGGGCCCTGCTGAAAAGGCTGGCTGACCCAAAGCATATCGGACGCGTACTCGGACTTGTCTGAGGAGGATGCAAGCCAACGTTCCGGTTCGAATGACCAGGGTCGAGTGAAGTACTCGTCGCTGTGGTTCACGGTCCACGGGGATGTATAGACTTCAGTCTGCGAAGCGTTTTAGTGGATTTCTGTGGGGAGGGATGAGGCCAGACACGAACTCCAGCTGGAACCCAATACCCATCGATCATGCGGCCGGGGCAGGCTCTTGGGAGCGGGTGGCCATTCGAGAAAGTGCGGAGGCCTTCTTTCATCACCGCTTGCAGATATGGAAGCTGTTGAGTGGAGGAATATTCAATATCTTCATAATGCGAATACCTCGAGCGAATTTCCTCGCGGAGTCGGGCATAGCTTGCATTTGACGAAGGACGGAGAAGCCAAAAGAGGATACCGGACATTGAGCTTGCCACTGTCTCTGCACCCGCAACACTTGGATTTGTCAGTCGGCGAGTGCATATATTTGAAAACCACCGAGCTTACACAAGTGTTGAGGAATGAGCTGCCAATTCTTCGGCGTCTAGCTCTCCGACATAGACTTTGTTGATCAGATTAGAGACAAAGTCTTTGCGTGGCGAGGCGTTCTTTAGGCGGCTGCCATCTTGTTAGCCATACACGCGCAACATGTTATCTGTGTTCAAAAATCTTTACCTGTTGACTTTGTTCCTTGTGTACTCGGTGTGTTTCTTCTGCGCCAGCCCAATGAGCGGGGCGATGAATCGGCCCACCAGAGCAAGCACGGTGACACGCCGAAGATTATCAGCCAGCGTAACGAAGAAGACATGGTCAAGGATCAAATTGATCCATTCATGTCGTTCTCCTGTTGTTGAGTTAGCCAAACACCTGATCAAGCTTATCGCGACGGCGTACCGTTAGTGACGCAATCGAATGACTCGCCAAACGTCATCTCGCCCATAAGATCAAAAGCCACCAGCTCCAACGATTTCGCCATATCGACCTTCTTTCTCCGTTGTTCCTCCGGTTCAATTCGTGTCACGAACTGGTTGATGACTCTTTGCACAATGTCCTCTTGCTCAAGTAAGGCTTTTGAAGAAAATGCCAAAGACAGCGACGTCTTCATACGCCTGTGCACTACAGGGTCTTGTTCGCATCCGATACATCCTGAGTCGAATCCTGATCTGAGGAGCTTGTAGAAATTGGTCTTGAGCATCGGGTCTTGGCCTTGGGTTGAGAAGCCGTAAATGTCTTTCCACGATCCTGCGCTGCCAAAAGAAAGTTCGTTTGGGGAAACGCGTACAACGGGCCCTGAAGACGGGGCGTGAGCAAAGCAGTAACAAGGCTGGAATACCTAGCTGTTTTCTTACCGTACTTCCTATGGAGCCGGGTAAGGTCCCTGTGAAACGTTCCTCCGAGTGTCGACTTGAAGCGCCATAACTGTATGCTTCATCAACGAATGTCTCCACAGCAGTACGAAGCATCCTTACCAAGCTGCACCTCGCGAGTAATGGTCCAGGGAAAGCAGCGAGGGGATGCAGGTACGCATTTCGGAATGCAGAAAACAGAATACAGACGCCGAGCTATTTCACGAGAAGAAGTTGGTAAGCATGGATTGATCATTGTTCGAAGTGACGATGCGTCCAATGACCCACCAGGAGCGATGCGACATGGAGCAATGCGACATCTTGGGAGATCTCCATCCTGATTCATGAAGCAATTGCCGTGTTAGGCGGTGAAGAGTAACGCTTCTATGTTGTAACAGGGCGTTGGGTTGAACCCCGCAAGAATGCCGCGACCAAAACGCACCTTATTCCCGGATGCCGGATTTCTTTGGTGATGCAATGCCCAATTTGGAAAGATCCGAAAGTTGTCGCTGAGTGAATAAGTTTCCGAACACTACTTTCATCTAGCACCAGTCCATGCATCCTGTCACAGGATGGCGGTTCTGCGTTTCGTATCGAAATTTTACTCAGGTGAGGGTGAAGCTTCACACAAGCTGTGGTGGTTGGCAATTACCCTTCTGGTTTTCGACCCTCTTCCCTCATATGTGAAGCATGAGCTCATTGAAATGTTCAGATAGTTAGCCTCCTTTGTTGCAAAATATATCGCCATGTTCAAAACCCGCTCTACAAATTCCCCGGCCCGCGCCTCGCAGCATGGAGCAACGCGCCTTATTCCTACACATTCCTTACGGGCCAGCAACCATTCGTAATGCTGGATATGCATGAGAAATATGGCTCTGTGGTACGGTCTGCCCCGAACGAGCTATCATTCAACACCGCAACTGCTTGGAAGGACATCTATGGTTTCCGCCCCAGCCACCGAACCTTCATCAAGAGCGAATTCTATGACGGGAGCAGTTTCATCGACCAGGGTGCACATGGACTTGCGACTTGTCGAGATCCAGAAGAGCATGCGCGTCAGCGGCGATACCTTTCGCATGCGTTCTCTGAGCGTGCGCTAGGCGAGCAGGAAGTGCTGGTAGCTGAAATCGTGGACCTATTCGTAGACAAGGTCGGAGAGGCTGGCACACAAAAGGATGGATTAGATCTGGGGCATTGGCTACGCATGTGCATGTTCGATATTACCGGTAGTCTCGCGTTCGGTCGCGCTTTTGACGCAGTAAAGAACGGTGGCAAGCACCCCAGCGTCAAGTTCATTCACAAGGCATTACGCCAGATCGCGATTCTGGACACGATGCGACGGTTTCCATGGCTGTCGAAATTCTTGATGCTCTTCATGTCGGCCAAGGTCCAGAAGTTGCTGAATGACAACAGGATTCATGAGGAATATACAATGGCGGCGATAGTTGAGCGGCTGAATGACAAGAACAGAAGACCTGACTTCCTCACTCGGCTGACGGAAAATGGAAGAGGAGAAGAAGTGTCGGCCATTCAACTGGCGGCTCACGCTGCTGACATTCTTCAGGCTGGAAGCGACACGAGCAACACGACTTTGAACACTCTCTTCTATTACCTACTGCGTCGCCAGGATCTCATGGAGGCGCTCAAGGAACAGGTCCGACCAAGATTCAAGTCATACTCTCAAATTACGGCAAGATCGGCCAGCAACATCCCACTGATACGAGCACTTGTTCTTGAAGCGCTGAGAATCTATCCATCGCTACCGCTAGGCCTCCCACGAGTAGTGCCTGAGGGAGGAGATAGCGTAGATGGACATTGGATTCCAGCAGGCACGATCGTGTCGGTCAACCCGTATGCAGCGTGTCTTTCTCCGACAAACTTTGACAGCCCCTGGACTTTCCGACCGGAGCGATGGCTAAATAAGGACCACAATGATAATCTGGACGCATCCCAGCCATGGTCGTGCGGTCCAAGAGGATGTATTGGCCAAAAGTAAAACGCCCTTTTCCCTGGCCCCTGCACGCTTCCGAGCGGCGCGGCTAACAAAACGGCAGTCTGGCGTGGATGGAGATGAACACCATCCTCGCAAAATTAATCTACATGTACGATTTTGAATGGATAAACACCGAGATGGACTTGCACCGCGACTCCAGGATGGATACCATGTGGGAGAGTCCGCCTTTGGTAGTGAGAGTGACGCAATGGGGAAATGCCCGAAGGTAATACTGGGTACCATACGGGGTTTCGGAACGAGCTGTCGAGAGCCCAGAACGACCACTCAGCCAATCAATGGATATTGCAGGCAGCCGAACGCACGTGAAGCGGGGCAGCTTCACAGCTGCATCAATATATATAGAAATCAACACTTTTACCTGTCCACCCAACAAACACACGAGAGTACTATTGCAAACTCACACAATGGGCCTGAAAACTTCGTACAATCCCGACAAAGAGATTCCGGACCTCTCTGGGAAGATCATCTTCTTGACCGGAGGTATGCCTACCGCTATACAGTCGTCCATGCAGGTGTACACGCGCAACGTCAGCTGACCGTCATTGGAGGGACTGCTGGTCTAGGCAAAGAGACAATCGCCACCTTAGCAAAACACAACCCGCAACACCTTATCTTCACCGGTCGCAATGCAAAGGCCGCCGACGCCGTTGTTAGTGAGACCAAAGCCATTAGTCCGCCGGTCAAGGTAACATTCATCGAGTGCGATCAAACCTCTCTCGCGTCCGTTCAATCAGCTGCGAAGCGGTTCCTAGAGCTCGCGGATCGACTGGACATCTTCATTGCCAACGCCGGAATCATGGGCGGCGATCCAGGCGTTTCAAAGGACGGCTACGAGGTTCAATTTGCGATCAACTACCTCTCACATGCACTCTTCGTCAAACTTTTGCTGCCAGTGCTCGAGCGCACCGCATCGAGTGATAAGAACGTCCGCATCGTTCTTCTGTCGTCAATTGGTTTCAGATACACGCCCGCTGGCGGCATTGTCTTCAAAGATTTGAAGTCCGAGCAAACAAATCTTCCCATCGGCATCATGCAAGCCAAATGGCTCAGATACGGTCAGAGTAAGCTGGCAATTGTGCTTCACGCGCAAGATCTCGCACAGCGTTACCCTCTAGTTACAACTTTGGCCCTGCATCCCGGCGCCATTAACACTGGCTTAATCGAGGATAAACCGACATTGGACCGGTGGTTTCTCAAGTTGGCTACATTCGGACATACGGTTCCTCTGGACCAGGGCGTTTGGAATACATGCTGGGCGGCAACGGCGCCTGCGGGAGATCAGCTCAAGTCTGGTGGCATGTACGAACCAGTCGGTGTGCCAATGAAAGGTACCAAGCATTCGGAGAGCGCTAAGCTGAGGGAGCAGCTGCGGGAATGGACCGAAAAGGAACTTGAGGCATACTCGTTGGATAAGGTGGCAGGTGGAGGTATTTGTGTAACGATAAGCAATATCGCCAACGAATGACGGCAGAGGTGCATCTTGGCGCTGCGGCGTAGGAGCATTGTCGGAAAACTTCATTATCGGGAAAGATCCGCTTCTTTCCAATTCGGAAAGCATAAGCTGCCTTACATGCAATGCATCAATTTTACTATAGCTTCGGGAATCAACACTCACCTACCTAAGCGATGCATGCTATCTAGTCACTACGATCAGCTACGGTCTCGCCACGTCGGTGTCTGCCTGGGTGAGTACCGGAGGGATCAATCGCTGACGACCCTGGCGATGTTGAATTGGCCTAATACATAGAATGAAGTAGCCAAATACAAAGAATAGGCCATTCCAAACTGTGTACGTGCTTTGTTCGCACATCTTGGTACACACCGCTACCGCTGGGCAAGATGAAATTTCCCGAAACAGGTCCCGTAGTTCACCTCAATTCCACAGACCTCTGGAAGATCCCGCCTTCAGCATGGACACCACGTTGCCATCCCCTAGTTGGTCAGGTCTCCCAGGAAGTTGACGAGTATTTTCTATCCCGCTGGAAATGGCCAGACGAGAAATCCAAGAGAATTTTTGTCGCGGCAGGCTTCTCGCGTGTCACGTGCTTGTACTTTCCGCTAGCGAGGAATGACCGTATTGGTCTAGCATGCAAGCTTTTGGCTGCGCTGTTCTTGGTCGATGGTAATTCACTGTCCTCATGCGCCAAATGGACCTTGAACTGACTTGAAACGGACGAGTTGGAGGATATGAGCTTGGACGAGGGGAAGAGCTACAATGACTCGCTTATTGCGACTAGCAAAGGCGAAATTCCAGTTGATCGCAAGTAGGTACATCTAGAGAAGAGTACTTGTACTAATTTCAGCGTAGCATTGAAGCCAGCACAAGTCATTTTGCAGGATATCTGGGACAGCATGCGGGCGCACGACTTTGAGCTCGCAAATTCAGTTCTGGAACCTACGTTCACTTTTATGAGAGCGCAGACGGACCGGGAGCGTCTCAGCATGAAGGGGCTGGGCAATTACCTCAACTACCGAGAGCGTGACGTTGGGAAAGCGTAAATCACTATTCCTTCTCATACCCCTTCACTACTAGACGACTGACTTTAACCAGCCTGCTGTCTGCGCTAATGAAATTCTCAATGGGGCTTCGTTTGTCGGAAGCGCAACAAACACTCGTGCGCCAGCTAGAGCATAATTGCTCACGCCAAATCTCCGTCGTCAACGACATATACTCCTTCGAAAAGGAGTATAAAGCCTCGCTAACTAGACACGCTGAGGGCGCGGTTCTGTGTTCGGCAGTGAAACTGCTTAGCGATGAAGCGGGAATTGACTTTGAAGCGGCGAAACGGGTCTTGTGGAGCATGGTACGAGAGTGGGAGAAAATTCACGACAGGTTGGCTCGTGATGCTTGCAGTACTGAAGCTGGGAAAGGAGAGGTGCTTAATAACTACGTCAAGGGATTGGAGTTTCAGATGAGTGGGAATGAGCTGTGGAGTAAGACTACACTGCGGTACCACAACGTTGGCGTGTAGAAGTAGTGCTCTTTCCAGCTCAACCACGTTTCACGGTTAGCTTCTGAGCTCTTGTTGGGTAGTAATATTTAAGAGACATGGCTTAAGGTAACTGGTATGAAATAGAGAGATCGACCAAATGGTCCCTTAACCCGTTACGTGACTCAAGCCGTGTCCCAACAAGGAAGTGCCGAAGCATCGGCCCATATAGTAATTTAAATGCAGCCTGGGAAGCCACTGCCTTGGTCAGAGTCTCGGAGACATGACCACTTTGAATATATAAGAGAGCGACATCCCTTCGCTTAAAGGCCCTGTGGCGGTAGTAACGGGCGGCTCATCTAGAATTGGTAATAAAATCCTTCTCAAACGTGGCGCTCACATTGTCCTAGACATCTCGCCCCCCTCTCAGGATATTCTTTATACTGAATGACTATCTTTATCGAAACGGATATATCCTTATAGTCGTCCCATATTTAATTATTTTCAAAGATTAGCTAATAATACCCTGCCATTAACATTGCTACGATATTAGAAGGGGATACGATATATCTGACCAAATGCTTAAGATCAGCGCCCCAGACTATAGAAGAATAGGAGAACTTAGCGAAATGAGAAGACAACGTCAGCGGAATATATAGAGTTGTAGACCTAAATTTTAAGGGAATATTCAATTTTATCCTTTTAGCGTCGAGAACGATAAAGTAATAAGAAGGTAGAGGGAGTATTATTACTACTACTAGTACGATTACGTATATACTAGAGTATAGTATAATTCTATACTATACTACTAAGAAGGGGTATATTTTTCTTATTATAAGTATATTATTCTTTTCTTCGTCTCTAACTAATTTTAACTAGCTTACGAATCTTATTTAAGTATTATAAGCTACTCTTATCTACTATAATATTATAATTTTAGAAGTTATTCTCTTAATTATAATTAGTACTATACTTCTATAATCTCTAATAAATCTAATTATAGCTTAATCTCTTTCTATTAACTTATCTTAATAGATTAAACTTATATTTAATCTTATAGAAATCTATATAAGAATAGTAATAATATCTAAGAATAAAACTAAATATTTAATAGAGTAAAAATTATACTAGCTAGTAGACTTTTAAGAGTTTTA
This sequence comes from Darksidea phi, assembly GCA_030770425.1. Classification (NCBI taxonomy): domain Eukaryota; kingdom Fungi; phylum Ascomycota; class Dothideomycetes; order Pleosporales; family Lentitheciaceae; genus Darksidea; species Darksidea phi. Next base: position 87,412 of record JASJFT010000140.1, read on the forward strand.
TTTATAATATTAGTCTTAATCTAACTATAATAATCTAGTTCTATACTATTAAGCTATATAATCTTTAAAAAAGATATAAATAATTTATTATTAGATATTCTAGTATAAAATAATATATATATATATAATCTTCTCGATTAATAGTTATAAGTCTTATATATACTTAGACTATTTAATTATATATATAATAGACTAGACCTAGAATAAAACTCCTTATTATAGAGATCTTAGATCTTTTTTTTAAAGTAGTCTATTATAAAGTATATTCTCTCTTATATAAAATTCTTATCTAAAGCTTTTATAACTTCTTATTAATTTATCTATATTCTATCTAATATATATTCTTAGAATTCTATCTCTTATATTAAATTAATTAATTCTCTTATTAACTCTATTAGATCGCGAGATCTATAGATATTAGATAAAAATAATACTATATTATATAATTTATATAATATTATAATAGATAATTATAAGTATACCCCTATATTATAATTAAATAATATAATAAATACGGGATTATTTATAATAATAGACCTAGATAGTATTCTAGTACTAAGACTTATTAATATAGTTTAAGCTTAATAAAATAAAGAATATAATAATACTTATATAGATTAGTAAAGATAAAAGTTATATAGTTATAAGATTAATATATTATAGAATCTATATTAGGAGTAAGCTATATAGTAAGTATAAGGTATTAGTCGTCTTAATATATAATATCTTATTATAAAATATAATAAATAGAGTAATACTAAGAGATTAGATAATACTTAATAGTATATAATATCTTATAGTAAAATATAATAAATAAGACTTAAAACTAAATTAGACGGGAATTCTAAAGGGAATTACTAATATACCCCCCTAAGATTTATAAAGAAGAGAATTTTATTAATACTTACTAGAGGATATATAATTAAGTTTTAATAAGAAAGAAATATACTCTTTACTAGAGTATAATTTTATAGTAAAAATATTATAAAATAGTATAAAAGTACTTATAAAATAGTCTAATTTTAGAGTAATTATACTATAATTTATAGTATAAAGTTATTATTAATAGTAATTATATTTATTTAAATAATAAAGTTCTTATATAAAAGTAAGTAATAGAACTTAGTTAATTTATTAGTAAGTATATCGACTCTAGGGAGGTAGATAATATTTAAATTACTATTTTTAATCTCTTATTAGGTATATTTATACTAAATATTAATATACTTTAATTACTTATAGTAATTATTACTATAAATTATTATAATTATAAAGAGGTTATTAATATATAGTCTTATAGACTTAAGATTATCTTCTTTATAATTAAACTAAGTAAGAAGATTATATAATTAAATAACTTCCTTTACTATATATATTACGATAATAAATTTAACTTTAATAAAGAAAGTTATAATAATATACTATTTAAGTAATTTATATAAGATAAGACTACTAACTAGCTTAAAGATATAACTATATAATAATTTTTTATTACTAGTACTATCTACGTAAGCGGCGTCTAAATAGATAGCTAGGCCGTTTATATTAAAGCTATTATATTAGATTCTAAGAATATAGTAGTTCTTAATATAATAAATAATATATAATAGTAAATTAAGTTATTAAAAGGTAGAATTACTTATAAAGTAAGCTATAAAGTATATATACTATATTATATTAGAGTAATATATACTTATAAGGTATAGAAGATAAGTAATAAAAGATTAATATTATTTAATAATATTTTAAAAGACGTCTATATCTTATAGATACTCTTTAAGATACTTTAAAAATAAAGAAATCTTTATAGATAGCTTATTATCTATATAGTAGTCTATAATAAGTTTATTAAAATATAAGTCTATTAAGATAAAGAGTATATACTTATTTTTATCTTTAATAATTTTAATATTTAAGTAGAAGAATAGTAGTCTAAGATCTCGAGCCTTATAATACTTAAAAATAGTATTCTTAAAAGTAGTTATATCCTTCTTAGTATAAATAGTAAGAATAAGATTATTAATATATATAATAATAATACCTTAAGTATTCTTATTAATAAAGATATATAGGTTAAAGACTAAAGACGTATATATAAGATCTAAAAGTAAGATTTTAAGATTAAGATATTATAATAAGATAGATTCTTTAAGTCTATAAATTCTATATAATAGTTAAATAGTAGTACTACTATCTATAATATCTAGGGGGAGTTATAGAAGAACGACGTACTTATTATCTAAATAAATATTAAGATAGATAGTAATAATATTAATTTATTTATACTCTAGATCCTAGAGAATAATAAGTATAAAGAGGATATATAGAATTATTATATATATAATATATAAGTAGATAGATTATAAATATTCTAATTATATTTAAAAATTATTATAAGTAATAAGATATACTTTATATTTAAGAAGTTTATTATTAATATTATCCTTATATTTATATATTTACTAACTAGGTATTACTTTATACTAGTTTAGTTCTATAGATATTATAGAATACTAGATATTATTTTATTTAAGAGAATTAAACTTTTTATTTATAATAAATTAAAATTAATTCCTATAAAGGTACGATTTAAATTTATAATAGTTCTTTAATTTAGGTAGAAGACTTAATAGTAATATATCTATTAGTATTTTTATAATAATAAAGGTAAAAGTCTACTTAAACGTTAAAGATATAAAGTAGAGAAAATAATACTTATTTCTATCTATTAGTATATAGTTTAATTCATCTCTATATAACTTTAGAGGGCTATTAAAAACTTATCCTAATAATATATTAGATATAATAGTATTCTTATCTTAATTCTCCTCTTATATAATAGTATTAGTAGGATTACCCTCTAGATTAGGTTATAATCCTACTACTTTTTAAAGTTATTCCTACTAATTATTATCTATAAGTTTAATAGTATTAGTAACTATATAGGAAGGTAAAGTCTTAATAACTAAAAGTAATTAGATAGAAAGAGAGAGCTTATTAGAGCTAGGTATAGTAATTTTAATATTATAGTTATAGGAATCCTAATAGACTATAACTAAATAAATAATATCTTCTATCTTAGGGATATATATTTTATATATATTCTTAGCTATTATACTAACTAGATAGTTCTTCTAGCTATAAGGTACTAGTTTTTTACTATATATATACTTTACCTTAGGTATATAAATATAACTAATATAACTAAAAGTATAAATAAGAATAAAATTTAGTACTAGATTAGAAATATTATTTTCTAATTAATATATCTTATAAGGTATTTTCTTAATAGGAATACTAGAGATTAATAGAAAGTTCTAATTCTATACTTAATATTATACTATATATAACTATAAATTCTAAGGAATATTAATAGTAATATATATTATATATATACTTATAGAAGTAATACTATTAATATATTCTATAATACTATTTCTTAAGATATTATATAGTAGAGAGTACTCGAGTTTAGTACCCTTACTTTTAGTATATTATTAATAGACTTCTTTAGTATAGGTTAACTTATATACGGTCCGCTAGAATTAGTTAATAGAGGAGAGGACGCTATAGAAGTACTACTAGTATTAGATAAGATATTAGCTATATTTCTAAGTAGAATAGATATAGTTTATATAAGTAGGGTACCTATAAAAGTATAGAATAGACTAGAATAGTCTACTTATATATTAGGCCTAGTACCTAGTACTAAGTATAGTCTATTATTATACTTAATTTTAATAAACTAACTATTAACGAATACGTCTATAAGAAGCTATTAAATAATAATATAATTAATTTTAATATTATAGTAACTAGGGTAATTATACTTTAAGAAAATAGCTACTAAAGTATAACTAATTAATATATCTTAAAGTTCTTCTTAAACTAATAGTTAATTATATCCCTATTATTATCGTCTAATTAGGGTAGTTTAAGAATAATAATATCTAATTTAGAAGATAAAAGAGAAAGCTTATAAAATATTTAACTAATATTTATAGTAAAATAATAGATATAACCTCTATACTTTTATTATAAACTATAATACTACTAAATTTCTATAAAGATATATACTTAAGCTATTAGTATCTCCTCTACGTTTATTAGAAGTAGAAGAGTAGTTAGTAATAGACTAAAGTCTATATTATTTATAATCCTATAAAGTAGAATTTAATTAGGGTTATTAAAGTACTTAACTCTATTATTATAATATATTAGATATTTATAGTTATATATCCTAATCTAAAACTAGTAATAATTATAAATAGTATATATCTATATCTACTCTTTATCTAATTCCTTATAAAACTTACTAATTAGAACTTTATTTAAGTCTAATATTACTTAGTTATTTAAGTAGTTATCCTTATTAAATTTAATTTAGGATAGAATAGGAGGGAGATTATATATATAAGATTTAGCTTTTCTAAAGTTATTAATAATAAGAGTAGATTTATTAGAACTAATACTATAACTAATACCTATACTATTACCCGAAACTAATATAATATACTAGAGATTAGATTAAGTAGAGTATAATAGCTAAGAGGAAGATAGATCTAGAACGACGCGCTAGAGATTAGACTAAGTAAAGTATAATAACTAAGAGAAAGATAGATCCCGTATAATATACTAGAGATTAAATTAAGTAGAGTATAATAATTAAGAGAAAGGTAGATTCTATATAACGTACTAGAGATTAGACTAAGTAGGGCGTAATAGCTAAAAAAAAGATAGATTCTATATAATATACTAGAGATTAGACTAAGTAGAGTATAATAGCTAAGAGGAAGATAAAATCGGTATAATATACTAGAGATTAAACTAAGTAAAAAATAATAGTTAAGAGAAAGATAGATTATTACTCGCTTAAAAGATTAATTAAGATAGTAGTAATAACTAAGTAGTAGAGCCTATTTATAATATAATGAATACGCTTAGAATACTTAAGCTAGATACTAGTATTAGTAATAAAAGTTAAAAAAGTAGACTAAGATTAAGCCGCTTTAAGGAAGAAGAGAAAGTACTACCTTATATAGAAGGTTTATTATTATAGCTAGTTCGAGCTCTCTTATATCTAGCTAGATAGTATAATAAATACTAATACTTCTATCTATTATTCTTAAACTAATTATAGGAAGCTAGTAGAGCTTTATTATATTAAGTATAGAAGGGGCTATTAGGTTATATTAAAGTTATTAGTACTAGATAGAAGTATTCTTAGTAGAAAGGATAATACCTATATAAAAAAAAGTATTAGTTTAGATATTAGTTACTATATTAGTTATTTACGTAGTATAGCGGATTTTAATAGAGTATAGCTAGAGAAGTAGCTAAAAAGTCTATAACCTTTATAATTAGGTATAATACTATAGTAGTATAAAATAATTAGCTATTAGATATTTAAATATTATCTATTCGAATAAAGTAGTACTACTAATCTATCCTAGTAATTTCTCTAACCTATTCTAGTAATTACCGCTAACCTATTCTAGTAATTACCGCTAATCTATTCTAGTAATTACTACTAACTACTTATAGAACTAATAGGGATATTCTACTTTAGTAGATCTAAATATATATACTATACTTATATCTTACTCTATAATAATCTTTCTAATAGTCTATAATTAAGCTATATAGCTTAATCTATTAGAGATATTAGATTATCGACTATATAAGAATCTAATATAAGCTATTAAATAGATTAATTTAGGTTATATAGCTACTATAACTATTATAGTATTTAATATAGAAGCTAGCTTAAATAGTTTAATTAACTCTATACTATCTAATCTACTAGCTAGCTATCTATACTATTACTAAATAATATAGATAATAAAGCTAAATATTAGTAATAATATATTTATAACTATATTAAATTAAGAATAGTCTCTATATAATAAGAAGAGATTATAAAATAATAAGTTATTAAAGCTATTAAAACTATACCTATATAGAGATCTATACTACTAGGGATAGTACTAATATATTAATACCTTACTACGTAAGAGAGGATTTACGGAAGACCCTAAAAAGGCTAAAAAAATAGCTAATTTTAAAGCTAAGAATAAGAAGGGTATCTTAACTAAAATATATAAGAGGAATAAATATTATAAATAGTAAAAGTAGACTAGTTAGAATAATAATATAGCTAATATAATAGAAATTAATATAGATAATAATTTACTATAGTATAAATATAAAGCCTATACTATATTTTTAGTAATATATAACGTCTTAATAGCTAATAATATCTATCTACTTCCTTATTTCTAGATATTAGACCTAGTTATAGATATTTATATCTATAATAATCCTACTAAGTTCTAATAGAAAGCCCTAGCTTTACCTAATAATATTATTCTAGTCGGAGGCTTAGAGATAGCTATTTAGACCTAGAAAAACGTATAAATATCCCTATTAATATCTTAGAATCTAAAAAAGATAATATTTAAATAAATAGCTCTAATCCCTAGCTTCTTTACTAGCCTAGTATTACTATTATAGCTATTCTTATTAAACGTCTATTTCGACTCTAGAAGGAATATTCTATATTAATTAGGAACTTAATCTTAAGATATCGCGAAGCTTATTAGAGTCGACGGATACTAGTTTATAGTCTATCGTACTAAGCTACTATAATCTACTTAGTATATAGTATTTGCTACTAATTAGTACTAACTATAGATCTTAGTCCTATTACTTTAATCTAGATTATTAAGTAAGCTATAACTTTATCTACTTATAAGTTATTTAAATAGTAATATAATTAATTAGTTAGCTAGTAATATTTTAGACCTTTATATAGATAATAGTATAATAGCTCCTAAAATAATTTACTATAAGAAGTACCTATAGAATAAAGCCTATTAGATTATCTCTCGTCGATTTAGTTATAAACTAGGTACTAGCTAACTATTTAAAACTATAGCTATTAATCTAATTAAGCTTAATATACTAGTCTATAATAGCTATTAATATATATTCTATACGTTTAATTTATTCTTAAAACTATATATAGTCTATATAATAGCTAAGTATAATAAGTCTACTCTTTAGATAATACTTAGATAGCTAGATAAAGCTATTAAACGAGAATTTAATATAATTATTATCTTTTTAATAGTTAATAATAAGTAAGACTATAGTCTATTAGACGATTTAGTATAAGCTTATTATCTATAGAAAGGAATTAAACTATAGATATAAGTACTATATATTATCGAATAAAATAGCTTAGCTAAATACTTAGATAGAAGTCTAATTAAGAGAAGTTATTTAATAAGAATTACGATAAATCTTCTACTAGCTCTTAGTTCTAAGATCTATAGAATAGTAATCTATTTACTTAACCGAATATCTATATAAGTACTAAACTAGAAAATACTATTTAAAATTATATATTAGAAAAAGCTATTACTAGTTTATCTATATATTTATAGCTATAAAGCCTATATATTATATAAATAGATATCTAGAGACGATAAGCTTAGTCTATAAGTACTAGTAGAATATTTAATTAACTATAATTTATTAAATATCTATAGAATCTAGATACTAAAGATAAGAAGTAAAGCTTATAGTAGTAAGGTAATTCGTATAAAAGATATTATATTTTAAGAGAATCTATTCTATTAGCTATAAGATAATATAGATCTCCTCCTTTAAGATTTTAAGCTAGAATAATTTACTTATAAATATTATCTATCTATACTAAGTAGTAAAGATACTTCTTTAAAAGTTTTACTAGAAGACGAATATATAACTCCTATAAAAGCTATAAAATCTACTATCTAAGCTTCTACTTAGACTACTATTTATACTACTACTTAAACTATTACTTAGAAACCTATATTAAATTAACTTCTAATACTAAATCTATTAGTTTTAGAAATAGCTTTATCTAAGCTACTATAACTATTAAATCGACCCTTAAAGTATAAGCGCGAAACTAAGCCCGATTTAAATTATATTAAGTATTAAGAACTAATAGATACTAATCTTTATTAATATTATATCCTATCTAAAGGATTAACTAGAGTAATAAAGAAGAAGTCTATATAGAAGAACTCTAACTTCTTTATTAACGCCTACTAGTTAGTCTATATAGTTACCTTAGTAATAGTACTAAAAACGCGATTTAAATATACGGAGCTACTAGTAGAACTAAAATACTATAAGAATATAATAAAGCTATTATCTTTCTATAAGAAAGGCTTCTTATAAGCTATATAATAAGAATTAGTAACGATTAAACGTAAAGAAACCTATAAGTAGATAATCTAGAATAAATATAATACTTAGTATACTTAAGATAATAAGATTCTCTTACTAATATAGGTATATAAATATAAACTTAATAATTAAGACTATCTATTAAAATATAAGGCTCGGATCTATATACGTAGCGATTTCTAAATAATAATAAAAGATATCTATACTACTATACTAGTTATTCGAATATTTTAAGCTTTAGTAGCTATTATCGTCTACTTTAATATAGAAATTTATTAATATAATACTATTAACGCGTTTACTAATACTAAGCTATTAATACTAGTCTACTATTATTAATTAGAAGGATTCTCTAATTCTAATTATCTATAAAAACTACGCCGAGTACTTTATAGTCTAAAGATATTTTTATTACTCTAGTATAAAGAGCTTACTAAAACGTTTATAGAGCTAGACCTTATACCTATTAAGAATACTTCCTACTTATAGAAAAATAAGAAGCTACTAGTCTTCTTCTTTATTAATAATATTATTATTCTTAGTATACTAGTATATATAGCTACTTTATATAAATTTAAGTATAAACTATTATAATAATATAAGATTAAATCTTTAAAAGAATTATAGATCTTCTATAGTATTTAAACTCTTAAAGACCGTAATAATAGCTTAATCTAGCTATTATAAAGTATATATATTAAGAAGTTTACTTAAAAGTATCCTTTATTAAAGCTCTATTCGAAGCTATCTACTATATTATTACTACTCGAGGAACTAATACCCTTAAAGAATAAAACTATAGATTTAGTTAAGTAATAATATATATAACTAGTCGGATTAATTAGTTATATAGTAGGAGCTACCTATCTAAATATCTTAAAAACTTATTTAAAACTAGCTAAATTCCTTACGAATTCTTTATAACGGTACCTAGATACTATCTATTAAATAATTATCTATCTACTAGATATAAAGAATCGAGTAATATACTATAATATATTAATATCTATTAAATTAGTATATATTATTAATAAACTTATATCTAAACTTATATCTAACTTCTATAAAGTATTAAATACCTTCTTTACTAATTATAAAGCTATCTAGAAGAGCTTATAAGGATATATATTCTTCCTATTTAATAGACCTATTAATTAAAAGGCTATACTATAGCGATATATTATAAAATTAACGACTAAGGTAGAACTAATAGCTATCTTATTAGTTAGTACTAAGCTAATCTAGTAGTAGAGAGTATTTAAATATATCGGATTCGATCTAGATTATAAACGACTAATATACTATAATAATTAATAAATAATTTATCTACTTATCTCCTCTACCCTATAGCTTAAAACTATAGTATAGTATGTTAATATCTATTACTACTAACTTTATTAGAAGATATTATTAGGTAATATTAATATCTTATATATTTTATTAAATAGTTAACTAGCTAATAGCCTTACTAAATTACTACCTAGATAAAAATATAAGAATTAGGTATTACTCCTAAACTTTAAGGATTTTCCTACTATATAGACTTCTTAACTAATTATATAGACTTCTTAGCCAATTATATAGGCTTCTTAGCCAACTATATAGACTATTTAGCTAACTATATAGGTTATTTAGCTAATAAACTAGTATAACTAATTCTATATTAGTATACTATATAAAGTAAAATTAAGAACCTTATACCTCTAGAGATATCTAATTATATAAGAAATCTATATATACTATAATAATAACGGCTATCTACCTAGTACTATACTAATATAAAGACTAGTTCTCGATCTATAATATAGCTCCTTACGCTTATAAGAAGAGGAGAATCTATTAGCTAATAATAAACTTTAAAAATTAAACTTTAAAACTAATAAAAATTAAAACTAATAAATAAACTTTAGCTTCGAATCTACGTTTAAACCTAAGAGGGGTATATAAGTAGTCGAGTACTATATATTATATAATTACTCTATTTATATAATAATTTATACTAATTTACTATAACTCTATACTAAACTTATAGTAGTTATATAATAATAAGTTATAGTAACTATATACTAATTTATAGTAATTAATTTAATTACTAAATCTAGTATAACCCGTATATAAGGCCCTCTACTCGTACCCTAGCTAGATAGTTAGACTACTTAATATATTTATTCTATACCTCTACCTACTTATACTATTAGAGCTTATTTAAGTTTATTAACTATCTATTTTTTACTATAGTAAAGATTATTATATTGGTTCTCTACCTAAGCTAGTACTATATAGCCTAGCTTAGTTAAATATATAATATTAGAGAGAAGGTTATCTAAATCTTTATTATATATAAGGGTACTATTAGGGTATAGAATATTATAAAGTATAATAATAATATCTATTATACTAAGGTCTATAGCTATATTCTAAAAGGTACTAATCTATTTATAGATTAATAAATAGTAATTAGATAAGATTCTTTAAAGGGTCTTAATAATTTTATAAATATTATCTAGGCTTATATTTTTATTATTAGAGCTAAGTATATTATATATTTTATATATAATTCCTTTTATATATAAAGATATATAATAGTTAATATATATACTCTTAAAAATAATACTTTATAACTTAGTATCCTTTAAATTCTAATTACGAACTACCTTCTTTAACTTAAATTATTATTTAGTAACTATTTTATTCTAGGGTCTAATATATTTATTATATTATTTAATACTCTTATAGATCTATTCTATTTATATCTTATATTAAATTTTTAATACGTTAAAGTAAGCTATAATTTACTTATATATAGGGGTTAAAAAACTAAAAACTATAGTTAGTATTATAGATAGTATAGAGATAATAGATTTATTAAGTTTAGTTTTAATAAAGTTATCTAGATTATAAGTAGACTAGATAAGTAAGCTATTAAAAATATCTTTTACCTAATACTCTACGGCGTAGTTATTAAGTTATTTATTCTAGTCTTTCTAATTCTTATTATATATATAGATAGTAATCCCTAAAGTATATATAGTCTAATTAATTAAGATAGCTTAACTAGAGTTTATTATAAACGTACTATACTTTATAGTATAAAATTATAGTAAATTAATATAAATAGTAAAGGTATTATATCTAAGAGTATAGAATCTTAAGTAGTAATAGTACTAGAATAGTTATATACGACTTAATAGATAGTATTAAAAGTTAATCTATCTTCTTATAGTAGATTTAATAGTTTAGTATAAAGCTTAATAGTATATAGATTTATAAAAAGACTTATAATCTATAGATTAATAAGAATAGAAGTTATATAATTATAAGATTAGTATATTATAGAATCTATATTAGAAGTAAGCTATATAATAAGTATAAGGTACTAGTTATCTTAGTATATAATATCTTACTATAAAATATAGTAAATAGAGTAATACTAAAGAATTAGATAATACTTAGTAGTACGTAATATCTTATAGTAAAATATAGTAAATAAGACTTAAAACTAGATTAGACGAAAATTTTAAAGAGAACTACTAATAACTTAGATTAAATAAACTTTAATAAAGTATTTATAAAGAAGATACTTTATAAAGAAAAAGGTCTAAGTTAAAATATATCTAGTAAAAGTTATAATAGAAAGTAAATAAGTAAACTAATCTAATATAAAGTAATTCTCTAATACTATTATTTAAAAGATTCTTATAATAATAGAAGATATAAATAAGTATATAAATATTTTTAAAGTAACTTATATCTCTATCTTTATTATATCTTTTAATACTACTACTACTAGATCTATTTACCCTTCTCTATTAAAAATATTCTTTTCTTTCTTTTTAATAACTTCTACTATACTATCCTAGATAGTTATATAGATAGAACGAAGAATTAAAAGTCTAAACTCTAATTACTTTAAAGAAACCTAATAGGATTAGTAGTAGTTTAAAATATAGATAAACTATAAATTATAAAATAATAGTCCTAAAAAAGACTATAAAGTAAGATATATTTTTAATAGATTAAAAGATATTACCTTAGATATAGATATATTATAAATAAATAAGAATCCTTATAAAATTATAAAAGTATTTTAAAAGTTCTTAAATAATTAATTTTCTAACTTCCTTATTAATAAAAGAGTTTAGAATAAGCTCTAGATATTTTAATAAAAGTATATACTATTATATATCTTTAATACTAAGCTTATATATCTAGTAAATAATACTAAAGAAGTAAATAATTATAGTAGTTTAAAAAGTATCTATTTATATATTCTATAGTTAGGCCTTTATAATTATATAATTATAATAAAAGTATCTTAAAACTAGACTATTAATTAACTTATAAATTAAGTAATAGAAATTAAAAATAAAATCTTTAAAAGTAAAATTACTTAATTTATTTATTCTTCCTACTAATATAAAGATATAATAGACTAAAAACCTATATATTTATACTCTAGCTAAATAAAACTAATAAACCTAAAAGATAACTAAAAGAAGAAGAAGGTATACTAGGTCTCTAAAGAAGAAATAAAAAAAAATAAAAAAAAATACTTTTATTATAAGAAACGTAGTTATATTTTAAAGAGATACTAATTTATTTTAATATTATCTTTAGCCTTTACTAAAACTAAATATAAATTACTCTAGGTAGAAGATAAACTTTTAAAGAAAAAAAGTTTAAAAAATTAAAGTCTTTTAGCTAAAATTATTACTAGAAGAAGAAATTAGAAATTTTAAGATTAAGAAGAATAATTAAGGATTTTATAAAGTTTTAAAGAAAATAGCTAGATAGTAGTTTAATTATAGTATATTTATTTATAAATAAAGTTATATTTATATCTACTATAATTAACTTTAGTTATTTTATATTTAGATTTATATTCTTATTCTTTATTTAAAGAAGTAATTTAAAGAGTATAAAATTATCTAAAAACTAATCTATTATAGGAATAAGTAGAAAAAGATTATATATATAAAGTATAATATAGTTAAAAATTAATATTAAAAAATATATTAAAGAGATATAGTTATATATATTAAATAAAGATAATAAGTATAATATAATTTTAGAAAAGTTATAAATTAATAAAAATAATATAATCCTAGCTTCTATAAAGAAATCTATCTATTTATACTTAATTAAAATTAAAGTAAAAAGTAAAAAAGAAAAGAAACTAATTATAAAGTTTTAAATTATAGAAGTATTTACTTTTATAACCCTAGTATAAAAGTTTAAGAGAAAGGGTAATATATTATATATCTTTATAGTCTTAATAGTAAATATCTAAAAGGTTTTTACTTTAAAGAAGAAATTAGATTTAAGAGAAGTTCTTTTTTCTTTTATAAAGAACTTATATAAAATCTTCTTATAGAAAGAAGTAAATAAGTTATTATTATACCAAAGAAGTAGTATAGACTATATAATTAAACTAATTAAAAAGAATAAGAAGATACTAGAAGTCTTATAAGAACTTTTATATAGTATATTAAAAAAGAAGCTTCTTATTTTATAAAAAGAATTAACTTTTTATCTTAATAAAAATTTATCTATATAAGTAGATCTAGTATAACTACTCCTATACTTTTTATAAAGAAATTAAAAGAAGACCTTTAGTTTTATATAAACTATTAAATACTAAATATAATAATATAAAAGAACTACTATCTACTTCCTCTTATTAAGAAAACTCTTAGCTAAATTAGAAAGACTAAATAGTATATTAAACTAGATATTATCTAGACCTTTTATAAGATCTAAATTATTAAGAAAAATAAATAGAAAATTATTTTTTATATTTACTTTAGTTTATATAAGTAGTTAGTTACTTTATTTAAATTAGTAAATATACCTAGTATCTTCTAGAGGTATATTAATTTTATACTTTATAAATTTATTAATAATTTTTACTTTATATTTATTAATAATATTCTTATTTATTTCTTTAAGAGTAAGGAGAACTATAAAACTAAGATTTAAAAAGTAATTAAGAAGCTAGAAGCTATAGATTTATATCTTAATATTAAGAAAAATAAATTTAGTATAAAGAAGACTTAGTACTTTAAATATATTATTAAAATAGAAAAAGAAATTAATATAGACCTAGAAAAAGTTAAAGCTATTTAAGAATAGGTTCCTCTATTATCTATTAAGAGTATTTAGAGTTTTATTAGATTTACTAACTTCTACTATTAATTTATTAAGAACTTCTTTAAGATTATAGCTCTACTTATTAAATTAATAGATAAAAATATAGAATTCTTATAAAAAAAGAATAATAAGAGATTTTTAAAATCTTAAAGAGTATATTTATTATAAAACTTATATTAGTCTATTTTAATTTAGAATTAGAAACTATTTAATTTAGATTTATATAGTAGAAGTCTTTTTAAAAGGTTTATATAAAATATAATAGGAGTTTATATATAGTAGAGATACTATATATATATCTTATATATAATAATAGAGTTATAGAGCTATATATAATAATATTAATAAGATAATATTTTAAATATTAAGATATTAGATAAGAAATAATATATAATACTAAACTATAGAGCTTAGTTAGCTTTCTTATTATATCTATTTCTTATCCTTAGCTAGCTTTTTTATATTAATACCTACTAACTATATATCTTTACTAATAATTATTTATCTAGTCCTTTAGTAAAACCTTTAGTAAGAACTAGAGTAGAATAAACTATTCGAGTATAATACTCTAAACCTTTTAAATATTATAATAGAGTATTTCTAGTACTATAGATAAAAGGTACTACTAATAAGACTTCTTAATTATAATAATTATTAGTATAAAACTAACTATATATTAGATATATTTAAGAAAATAAGTAATAATAGAATTCTTATATAGTTATTAGTAGTTATCTATAATATATTCCTATCTAAGACCTTATATAATAAGAATAGATATTTTATTAAAAGATAGTTATACTATCTATATAGGCTAGAGGATAAGCTTATATAGGGAAGACTATTTAAAAGAAAGAAATTAGCCTTCTTAGTAGACTATTAAAAGAACTAATATCTAATATAGAAGATAGAGCTAGTATTTATAGTAGATATAATATAAATAATAGTATAAGAAATTAAATATAAAGGAATTAATAGAAATAGATAGAATAAATAATAGAAATATCTAACTAGAAAGATAATAAGTAAAGGACGAAGAAGTAGTCTAATATAGATTATCTTATTATTATTATTAGTAAAAGGTTTAGTATTATTAGCGCGTTTAACTATTTATATATATTATTAGTAAATTAGAAGCTATTATTATTCTATAGTTACTACCTATTATATAAGATATCGAAATATTAAAATATAATAAGATAATTAGAATTATAAAAAATATAACTAGTCTAGAAGCTAATATAATATTATACTAAGTAGTAGTCTAAGCTTTTAAAAAAGAGAAGAATTAGAAATTATATTAGAAGTAAATATCTTTAAATAGACTATAAATAGAATACTTTTCTAGATTAAAACTAATAAAGTTATAAAAATAGTAGTCTATTTTTTAATAAAGAACTTATTAGTAAAGAGTAATATAATAAACTAGGTTTAAAGTAAAACTTCTTATTATAAAGATCTTAGATTTCTTCTTTAGAGTAGTCTATTATAGAGTAGACTACCCCTTTATATAAAATTCTTATCTAAAGTTCTTATAACTTCTTATTAATTTATCTATATTCTATCTAGTATATATCCTTAGGATTTTATCTCTTATATTAAATTAATTACCCTCTTAGACTCTACTAGATCGTAAGATTCGTAGATATTAATAAAGAAGACTATTAATAGTACTACGACGGCTTTATACTTATCCTCTATATAATATAATAAGTATAGGATTACTCTTAATAATAAATCTAGATAATATTCTAGTACTAGGACTTATTAGTATAGTTTAGATATAGCTAGTCGAGGGATAAGATAATATATAGATAAAGCTAGTACTTTTAAACTATTTATAAAGAAAAGGCTTTATAAAAGAAGAGATCTAGACTAAATTATAATTAGTTAGATCTATAATAAAGAATAAATTTTAAATAAGTTAAATTAGTATAGAATAATTCTCTAATATAATCTTATATAAAATACTTATAATTATAAAAGATATAAGTAAATATATAAATATTCTTAAAGTTATTTATATATCTATATCTTTTATATTCTTTAATACTAATACTAATAGAACTATATACCCCCCTCTACTAAAAATATTCTTTTTTCCCTTTCTAATAACTAGTACTCTAATAAACCCTATAATATTCTAGAGTAAGAAGAGAATTAAGATTTCTAATTTTAAATATTTTAAAGAAAATAGATATAATTAGAAATAGTTTAAAATATAAATAGACTATAAACTATTAAATAATAGTATAAAGGAAGAATATAAAATAGATTATATTTTTAACTAGTTAAAGAAAGTTACTTTAGATATAAATATATTATAGATAGACTAGAATTCTAATAGAATAGTAGAACTATTCTAGAAGTTTCTAAACGACTAGTTTTCTAACCCTCTTATTAATAAAAGAGCTAAAAATAAACTTTAGACCTTTTAATAAAAAAAGATATTTTTATATATATTTATTATAACGTAGATTTAGATATTCTATATTCTACTCTAAGTATATATACTAAATAGTTTCTTAAAAGTTTAAGATTAATCTTTTACTCTATAATAGTTATAAGCCTAGTACTTTATATCTACGTAAGTAGGAACTATATAGATTAATACTTAGGTAGATAACTATAAGTAAGTACCCTAGATAGAGTAAGTTACTTAAGTATCTAAGTATCTAAGTAGTCTTATACCTTAGAAGAGATAATATACTTACCTTAAAGTAATTTAATTACTTACTCTTTAGTATTTAGAAGGTATATTATAATATAGATTTAGATACTTTATACTCCGCTCTAAGTATATATATTAAATAATTCTCTAAAAGCTTAAGATTAACCTTTTACTTTATAATAATATTTAACTTAGAGTTTATATAATTAGTTAATAATATTAGAGAGATAGATAACTATAGTAACTTAAAGAGTATCTACTTATAAGTACTATATCTAAATCTCTACGACTATATAATTATCGTAAAAGTATTCTAAATATAGACTATTAACTAACCTATAAATTAAATAATAGTAATAAAAGAAAATATCTTTTAAAGTAAAATTAACTAATTAATTTATATAACTTAGTACTATAAAGATATAATAAAGTAGAAATCTACTAGATTATATCTAGGATAGATAAGATTCTTAAGTTTAGGATAGAAATAGAAGAAGAAAAAGATATATTAGATCTTCGTAGAAGTAATAGAGTAGAGAAAGAAGAATAGAAACTATCTTAGATATAATAGAAGTAGTTATTTTATAAAAGAATACTAGCTTATTCTAGTAACTTCTTTATTCTTTATAAAGACTAAATATATAATATCCTAATTATTCTTAATAAAAGAGGAGTACCCTGTAGAAGAAGAATAGAAAAACTAAAGTCTTCTAATTAAAATTATTATTAGGAAAAGATAATAAAGAACTTTACTAAATTTAGAAAAAAGTAGTTAGATAGTAGTTTAATTATAGTATATTCGCTCGTAAATAGAATCTTATTTATATCTATTATAATTAACTTAGATTATTTTATATTTAATTTTATATTCTTAATCTTTATCTAAAGAAGTAATCTAAGAAGTATAAAACTATTAAGAAATAGACCTATTATTAGTATAGGTAGAAAGCTATTCTATATATAAAGAGTAATATAACTAAAAATAAATATTAAAGGATATACTAAATAGATATAGCTATATATATTAGATAGAGATAATAAATATAATATAATTCGTAAAAGATTATAAATTAATAAGAATAAAGTAATCTTAGCTTTTATAAAAAAAATTAATCTATTTATACTTAACTAGAGTTAGAATAAAAAGTAAAGAAGAAAGAAAATTAATTAAAGGGTCTTATACTATAGGGGCCCCCGTCTTTATAATATTAATATAGAGAGTAAAAAAATAGAAAGATACTTTATATACTTTTATAACCTTTATAGTAGATATATAAAAGATTCTTACTTTAAAAAAGAAGCTAGATTTAAAAGAATTTCTTTTAAACTTTATAAAGGATTTATACTAAGTCTTTTTATAAGAAGAAGTAAATAAGTTAATATATTTTATAAGCGAGTAGGCTATACAAGTGAGCGGGCTACCCTAAAATATACTAAAAAACCCAAATTTCAATCTTAAATATCTTAATAACTACTTTATAATAATTTCTAAAGTTTTAAATATAAGCTCCCCTTTATATAATATAGTATCTATTAAAATATTAGAGTATATAGCCTAGTAGTTATAGAGATATTTAAAAATATCTTACTTTTTAGCCCTTAAAGTCTATATCTCTAAATATTTAAATAACTACTAGGCTATACGCTCTAATATTTTAATAGATACTATATTATATAAAGAGAAGCTCATATTTAAAATTTTAGAAATTATTATAAAGTAGTTATTAAGATATTTAAGATTAAAATTTAGGTTTTTTAGTATATTTTAAGGTAGCCCGCTCGCTTATATAACGTACTCGCTTATAAAATATATTACTATTATATTAGAGAAGTAGTATAGACTATATAATAAAGCTTATAGAAAAAGATAGTAAGATATTAAAGATTTTATAAGAACTATTATATAGTATATTAAAGAAAGAACTTCTTATTCTATAAAAGAAATTAACTTTTTATCTAGATAAGAGGTTTATTTATATAAGTAGATCTAGTATAACTACTTCTATACTCTTTATAAAAAAGTTTAAAAAAGACCTTTAATTCTATATAAACTATTATATACTTAATATAATTATATAAAAGAACTATTATCTACTCCCTCTTATTAAGAAAACCCTTAGATAAATTAATAAGACTAAATAGTTTACTAAATTAGATATAATCTAGACCTTCTATAAGATTTAAATCGTAAAAGAAGATAAGTAGAAGACTATCTTCTAAATATATTTTAATCTTTATAAGTAATTAGTTATTTTATTTAAACTAGTAAATATATCTAATATCTTTTAAAGATATATTAACTATATATTTTATAAATTTATTAATAACTTCTACTTTATATTTATTAATAATATTCTCGTCTATTCTTTTAGTAGTAAAAAGAACTATAAGAATAAGATCTAAGAGATAATTAAGAAACTAGGTATTATAAATCTCTATCTAGATATTAAAAAAAGCGAGTTTAGTATAAAGAAGATCTAGTACTTTAGATATATTATTAAGATAAAGAAAAGAATTAGTATAGACCTAAAGAAGATTAAGATTATTTAGAAATAGATTATACTCTTATTAATAAAAGGAATTTAGAGTTTTATTAGATTTATTAACTTTTACTAGTAATTTATTAAAAACTTCTTAGAGATTATAGCTCTACTTATTAAACTAATTAGTAAGAATATAAAATTTATATAAAAAAGATAATAATAAAAAACTTTTAAAGTTCTAAAGAATATATTTATTATAAAGCTAGTTTTAATCTACTTTAATCTAGAGCTAAAAATAATTCTAGAAGCTAACGCCTCCGGCTAGACTATTAGAGGAACCCTCTCTTAGATTAAAAAGAATAAAATAATAAGAACTATAACTTACTTCTTAATAAAGAATTTACTAATAAAGAGTAATTATATTATTTATAATAAAGAATTACTTATAGTTATTAAGTATATAGAGGAGTAGAATAGTAAACTCTAAGTAGTTCCTTATATTAAAGTAATAATAAACTATAAGAATTTAAAGTACTTTATTATAACTAAATAATTAAATAAGAGATATATTTATTAATTAAATATTTTAAGTTAGATTAATATAACTTTAGAATACTACTTAAGAAGTACTAATACTAGGGTAGATATACTATTCTAGAGAAAATAAGATATCCTATAGAATAGCTTAGATAAAAGAATAAAGTTATAATACTTTTAACTATTATAATTTATTAGACTAAATTATTTAGAAGAATACCTAGCTAATTTATAAGTATTATTAGTTTTAATAATAAAAGTACTTCTATAAAATCTTCTTAGTAAGAGGTAATCTTCTTTTTAACTTTTATTATATCTTTTAACCCGAAAGTTCTATAGAATTTAGTAATTAATAAAGATAAGATATAATAAGAGGTCTAAATAGTAATTTATACTAGAGTATAAAAATTTCTCTCTTATCTTAGTCTAAAAGTCTCTTTAAGTAAATATAATATAGATAATAAAGAATATATAATCTTCTAAAGTAGAAAATAAATATTAAACTTAGAACTATTATATATATATTTAATCTCTATAGTCTATAATAGACTAGTAGCTAGATATCCTAGATATAAGTTTATATATAAAATTCTTATCTATAACTTCTTTTAACTAGAAATATCTACTATTATTTAAATATATATCTAAAACTATAATATATATAACTAGATAAAATTTTAAAGAGAATTAAAAAGAGGGTTACTATATTCTCTTCTCTTACTAGACTAGATTTAAAAGAAGATTTTAATAGATTTTATTATAGATCTTTTAAAGAGTAAAGAATACTATAATTTTATAATAATTATAAACTAGCTTAATAAGAATATTATTCTTATTCTATTATTAAATATTAGGATAGAGATTATAGTAAAAGTCTTTATTAAGAATATAGTATAGTATAGTAGTAAAGAAAGCCTTCTAATTAAGCGTCGAAGGCTTAGGTAAACGGCGAAATATTAGACTAGACTTCGAAGGGCTATTATCTAGAAGTATCTTTAGTTAGAGTTTAGTATCTATCCTATTATATAGTAGATAGAAGAAATAGTTTAATTAATTAATTATTTAACTACCTATTTTATTAACTCTTCTCTTCTATCCCTCTAACTACGGGTTATAAGTTCTACTACCCTATTTCTAATATATCTATATATTATAGTTTTTAACGACGTCTATAGGGCTTCTAATAGTCTATTAAACTAGAGTAAAGAGAAGAGTTAGATAAAAAGACGATAGAATTAAAAGTTTTACTATAGCCTCTAAGACTTAATTAATAATATCTAGATATAATAAATACTAAATACTATAAATAGATATATATAGGCTTAGAATAATATAATAATATATTAGATAAAGTAATTAGAGTAAGTAATAATAGTATTATAAATTAATATTAGATAATAATAGAAGATTCTTAAAAGAAAGATACTTAATTAAAATATTTTAAAAATTCTAGTAAAAGAAATTATAGGGGATTCTTAAAAGAGAAGTACGTAGCTAGAATATTTAGAAATCTTAGTATAAGATTAAAGGAGATAGTATAGCTTTTTATTAAATCTCGCCTATTAGTAGAAAGAGAAAGAGAATATAATAGAGCGAACTACTAGCGCTACGATATAGTTATTAAATTAGAAGACTAATACTAGTATTAGTAGATTTAGATAAAATAATAATATTAACTAGCTTATAAAGGTAGAGAAGGTATATAAAAGTAATACCTTTTAAAAGATTAAAAATACTAGATATACCCTCTTATTATTATTACTATACTTAGTTAAAACTTTATTAGTTAATATTTAAAATAGTACTAACTAGCTTTAAGTAGTTATCCTTTAAATATCTCTAGTTAAATAACTAACTACTTCTTAGGTAAGAAGAAAACTCGTATAATAAAAAAAAAGAAAAGATCTCTAAGATTAAAGACTTATTATTTATTAATATACCTATTAGTACTTTAGAGTAAGACTAGTTTAGGAAAAAAAAAAAAAAAGAAAAGAAAAAAGATAAAGTATAATTAAAAGAAGAGATAATTAATCTAATTAATTTAAAAGGAGTTAGAAAAGAAGAGTATTTAAGAGAGTTATTAGTCCTATACTAAAGTTAGTAAAGTTAACTTAAATAATAGCTCTAAGAGTAAGAATAAGTTAGATAATAATAAAAATAATATAATAAACTATAAGCTTTACTATTTAAAACTCTAAAAGAAAAAGTCCGAAAAGCTATTAGTACTAGTATTTAATTTATTAATTCTTAAAATAGCTACTATTCTAATTATAAACTAACCTTAGTAACTAGTTAATAAGAAAATAAATATCTATTTTCTATTTTTACTATATAATTCTAATATATTATTATTTATTAGTATAAATATTATATAGTTTTTAAAGGACTATAAGTTTAGTATAGACGAAGTAAAGTAAAATAAATAAAATAAGAAGAAGTTTTTTCTCTATTTTTATAATTTATTTTAAAGAGTATATATTATTAAGATATATTATTATATATCTCTAGTATAAAATTAGACTATATTTAGATTAATACTTTAAAAGAAATATACTAGTAAAGATATTAGATAATAAAAGACTATCTATATCTTCTTTAAATTATAGCTAGTAGAAGTCTATTAGTTACCCCTTCTACTTAATAAATACTATTACTAGTTCTTAATATATAGTAGTAGAGTATTAAACTAATTATAGATTATAGAAATTAAGCTTAAATAACTATTCTTTAAAGAGTTAAAGTATAATAACTAGATAATAATTATATTTAGTATAGATAAAAAGTACTAACTAGTTAATAAAAACGTATATTTCTTTAAGCTAAAGAAGATATACTAATACCTCTAATTATTATATAAATAGAAAGAAGCTATATTTATATTAAGCCTAGATATTAGTCTAATAGCTAGCTAGCTAGTATATAGAGAGATCGAAGCTTATACTAAGTAATAGCTTCTTTACCTAGTTAAATTTCTACGTTCTTAGTAATAGGAGCCCGTAGCTCTATTAGAAAAATTAATAGTAATTACTTAGCTATTATCTAATTCTTAGATTAAATAGCTTATTAATAATATAAAGAAATTAGTCTTAATTTAATAATAGTTTAATATCTAGTAATAGAGTACTTCTATAACTCGATTAATATTTATATAAGAGAATAATTATTACTATACTTTCTATAAGCTAATTAAATCTATTCTCTATTTTAAATATAATAATAAATTATATATAAGCTTCTATAACTAAATATAAAACCTAAAAGTAGATATATAAATAATTAATAATTAAGAATTCTAAAAGATAGGATATATTATCTATAGCTTAATAGACTATTAGATTTAAGGATATCTTCTATAAAGAAAGCTTCTTAATAATAGCTAGTATTATAAAAAGAAGAATAAGAAGACTAACTAGTTTAAATAGTACTACGGTCTATTTTATCTTTATAAAGAAAAGCTTTATAGTTAAAGATTCTATACTACTCTTAATAATATATAAAAGTATCTTATTTCTTAAATAATAAAGTACTATAAAGTAATTAATACGAAGTTAGTAGGGTTATTTACTAATATAAAAGGGTTCGATAGAAAAAAAAACTATTTAATAACTAATAGTAACGCGAATACTATCGAAATAGTAAATAATACTACTAATAATAGGTTGTTAGCCCTTAAGAAGGAGGATTTAAAGAAAGTTATAACTTTTTATTATATATTATAAAAGTAACTAGTAATTAAGAGTACTAAAGTATTATTAATAAAAGTAAATAGAATTAAAATAAGAGACTAGAATTATCCTCTTATAGTAATTAATAAAGTATTAGATAACTAAGTTATAAAGTCGAAGCTAAAGATAAAGATTAAGAATATTAGGTCTATTAATCTTCTAGTAGAGAAGGCTAATAAAATAGAATAGTATTAATAAGTAATTAAAGAGTTCTATAGTTCTATCCTTATATTTAATCTAAATAAAGAAGCTATAATAAATATAATAAGATAACCTCTAAATTAAAAAGTAATATTAGAAGTATTAAGTTTATAGACTATTTAGGTAAATTAAGAATTTTAACTAGTTATTAAAAGAAAACTATTAAAGGTAATAATTACGTAGATATCTACTAATAAAGAGTTAATATATATAGTTTAATAACTAATAATAAGTTTAATTCTAGTTATTACTCTTTAGTAGAAAGTCTATAGACTAATTATAACTATACTATTATTTTAAGACTAAGTTATTAATATTATATTAAAGCTTCTTAATATAGCTAAATAAGTAAGAAGCTATAGTTCTAGTAATAGATTAGAAGAGATATATACTATAAATAAAAGAGAAATAATAGTAAACTTAGATCTATTTATACTAATAAAGCTTTAGACTTTAAACTTATATTTAACTTAATAGATTAAAGAGATACTTAAAGTATAAGTAGCTTAATACTATAATATCTAAAAAACTAGGAATAAATATAATAATAAGTTAGATTATATTTTAATAAATAAATATAAATATATTAAAGGCTAGCTTAAAGTAATAATTATAAAATTAAAGATTCCTATTTATTAGATTACTATTATAGATAACTTTTATAAAGTAATTCTTAATAATAGTATAAAGTTAAATATAATATATCTCTTTACTATATAAATATTAAATATTTATATTAAGAATAAAGACTAAGATTATCTTCTACTTAAAGAGTATATTAGAATAGTTACTACTAATAGATTAGTAGATAAGTACGTAGAAATAGTCTATAATATCCTAGTAATAATCGATACTATTATTATACCTACTTATTTTAAGGTTATAAGAAATATTTAGAGATTATTAATATTAAATACTCTCTAGTATATAGTTATATATTTAGAGATAAAATTTACTCTAATAAATTATTATTACTATAAAATTACTATACTAGATAGGTAGAAGACTATTTCTTTTCTTAGATTAAATCTAACCCTAATAATAAACTATAAAATAGATAATAATTTTTTAGAGAAAATCTAAGAAGTATACCTTCTAAGATAATATATTCTCTATTCTATTAATACTTAGAACTTTAACTACTAGAGAATTAGAAAAGGTCTAATAAAAATATAAAGAATAGTAATAATACTAATTTAAATAACTTAGATAACTATAATTATAACGTATTTTATAAGCGAGTAACGAATATAAGTAAGTAATAAACCCTACTAACTTTCTATACCTAAAAAGCTACGTAGTTTAATAATATATTAGAATTCTATTAAAATAGTACTAGTAATAGATTAAGTAGTATCTATAGTAGGTATCTTATATATTCGTAAGTTATACCTAGGTTCTTTATAGTATATATAGCGCGCTAAAGTCTATTAGTTTATACCTAATTACGTAATAACTTAATATCTTTTATTCTCTTACTACTACTTAGTAGTCTTTTAAATAATAATAGTCTCTTTCTTTACCTTAGTTAGGACGCCCTACTTTTAGATTCTTTTCTTTTTATACTTTTTACGCGTTATAACGGTCTTAATTACCTTCTTTAGGCTCGCGATTTATTCGTATATAAATATAGCTTTATAAGCTAATACTTTAGTACCTTTACTTAACTAATTAATAACTAGAATAATAGAAGTAGATAATAAGCTCTTATACCTACGTATACGCTTATAAATTAATATTAATTAAGCCTCTATTTCGTACGTATTACTTAGTATTCTAGTCTTCTATATAGTCTTTAGTAGGACTACTAGCGACGACGTCTTTAGCTTAATATTAAGCTTTAAGATTACTACCTCTAAATTATATAAAACTAGACTAACGCCTCGAAAGCTTATATAGATATTCCTTTCTATAATAGTCTTATTATAGGCTATATAGAAGGTAGATAGAAATTTAAGCTTCGTAATATAGTAGATATAATTATAAATTAGACTATTAATCTAGTCCCTATACGTATACTTTAATAGTAAGAAATAGCCTATATTAAGCGACTATAGAAGATATAATAAATAAGCTAGTATATAAAGAGTATAAATATTATTCTTCTTATAGAGGTCCTAGAATTCGTTTAAGATATAGCTCCTATAGTTATTAATAACTAGTAGCTAGTACGTATCTACTCTACGATCTACTATATATTTAATAAAGTACTTTAACTAGATAACTCCTAGATTATTATTTATCTAACCGTTATTACTAATACTAATAGTCTAATCGTCTAATATATCGTCGCCCTTATACTAGGTAGAGAGATAGTACTAGCTAGCGAAGATAACTAAGGGTAGAATAGTCTATTTAGTAGTATTAATTCCCTATATTATAGTAACCTACTCGCGATTACCTAGCTAGATAGCTTTAGCCTACTCGTATCTCTCTAAGCTAGTAACGACTAGTTACGCTAATATCTTACCTATTAGAAAGCTAGCTTCGTCGATATTATAGATATTTTAATTAGTAATACCCTAGATAGCTCTAGTATATACTACTAGATTAAACTAGATTTAAATAATATTAAAATCCTTATAAAGAGCTTACTATTAATTATAAGGTCGATTAAATTATATTTTAATACTATTAGTTTACTAGACGAAGTTCTTAGACTATTACTTACCTACTTAGCTAGCGCCGCGCTTAGTAAGTAGCTTATTCGCTATATCTTATATAGCCTCTAGAGTAAGGGTAAATCCTCGCGAATCTAGATTAAGTATATAGTTAATAATTATCTCCTCCTCTAGCTTAGAAAGCTTCTTTAATTTAGGCTAGTAATCGTATTACGTAGCGATTCTAGCGCGTCGGCGGCGGAGTATTACTTTAGAGACGTTAAACGTTACTATAGTACTATTAATACTCTAGATTTAATTCTAATTAATAGCTAAGATAGCTAGGGAGATATCTACTTCGTTATAGGGTAATCGAATAGTAGTTAGTTAAGCTATAAGAGTTAATAGGTAATACGTCGCGAAAAGTTAGTAGGATTCGTTACTTACTTATATTCGTTACTCGCTTATAAAATATATTAGTATTAATAAAGTAGAGATTAAGAATATATTAGTTTCTACTAAAGCTAATACTATCGACTTTCTATTAAAAGGAGAGGGTATTAAAGTAGTAGAAGAGAATAAAGAGAAGAAGGGTACTAAGAAGATAGAAGAAGATATAAAGAAGGAAGAGAAGAAAGAGAAGAATAGAAGGGGGACGGAGGTACTAGTACCTTAATAATAGATAACTAGTAGAGAAGTAGATAGAGTAAAGATATTAGAAATATTAATAGTTAGTTAATATTAGTAATATTTTAAATAGAGTAGATTAATTTATTTAAATAACTATAATAAGAAGTTAGATTAAGATTTAGATTCTAATACTAAGATTAAGTAAATACTTTTAAAGATAAGTTAGTATATTATAAGAAGAAATTAATATCTCTAATAATAAGTTAATACCCTTTATAAGATAATTAATAAGAAGGTTCGACTTATTAATAAGTTCTATAAGAATACTAAGATAGACTTTAGAAGAAAGAATTAAAGAGAAAGAGCTATCTAATAGTAACTTAAACGCGTATTATTAAGAAAGATAGAAGTAAATATATTTAATAAAATTTTTAAGCCTAGATATATAGACTTTCTAAAAAATTAATAATTAATATTTAACTAGATAAAGGAGATATATATTAGAGAGAATTTTTAATCTACTAAGATAGAGCTTATATACGAGTTAATATACTATTAAAAGACTATTTTAGTATAGAATTTCTTAAAGATAATAATTATTTATTCTAATATAGCGCCTTTATATTAGATTTAGATAGTATTTTATAAGACTTAGTAAGTAAAAGGCTTTTAATATTCTAAAAGACTTAAACTAATTACTATTTAAATAATTTATAAAAGAATCGCCCGAGGTATTCTTAAGATATATAATAGTTAATATTATAATCTATAATTTCTAGTACCTAAGAAGAATAGAGACTACTAATTAATTAATAATACTTAAATCTTAAATAGTTTTATTAAGAGGGACGTAAACCTTCTATTAAACGGGGTCCGGACCTAATAGGTTATTTAGTCTCGTTTAGGGTTTATACTTAAGATAGGAAAGAAGAAGTTAGAATAAGTAGGTAATAGTTTAATTACGTTAATAGGTAAGGATTAATCTAGATTCGAATTAACTATAAGGAAGAAAAACTATCTAGGAGATTCGTAGTTATTATATATTAATTTAGTTTCTATAGATCTATAGGCTCTATAGCTCTATCTTCTAATAGATCTACTAATCTATAGATCTATAGATCTATAGGATCTATATCTACTAAGAACTATAGATTTATAGATCTATTATATAACTTCCTATTCTTTAATTATAAGGTCTATATCGTATTCCTCGTTAAAATCTATAATAGGTTCTACCTCGGGTATCTCTATTAGCTATCGTTCTATAGTTTATATATAATTTATAATACTATCTCCCCTCTCTAAACCTTTAGCTTAGAGGTTATTCTAGATCCGGTATTCGGCTATATTAGTATTAGTTTAGAATCCTCTTAAGTTATACCTTTCTTCCTCTATAGTTTTTTATAAAACTAAAGAATATCTTATATTTACTAATTATATTAGTCGTAATAGTTCTAAAATATTTTCTTATTCTTAGTATAGTAGGTTAGAGGTATTCTATATTATTTCTTCTAATAAAAGTAAATACTATAAGGCTTATATTTATATA
The DNA here is from genome assembly GCA_030770425.1 of Darksidea phi. Classification (NCBI taxonomy): domain Eukaryota; kingdom Fungi; phylum Ascomycota; class Dothideomycetes; order Pleosporales; family Lentitheciaceae; genus Darksidea; species Darksidea phi. Next base: position 116,199 of record JASJFT010000140.1, read on the forward strand.
AATATACGAAATTTATATCGATTATTTAGAATTTTTATAGCTAAGTATTTATTTTTAACTATAACTTATATATATAGACTTATATATATTAGAGCGATTTATTAACTATTTATAAGAGAAACTTTAAGCTTAGTTATAGAAGGCTAAAGAGTATTATAAGGAACTACTTCGTCGTATAGCTAAGTTTAGTTAAGAATTATCTAATATATAGGTAAAGGTTTAATATTTAAAGAAATAGAAAGAGTTTTTTAATAAGAAGGTAGCTAGGTAATCCTATACCCTTAAGGCTAAACTTAATATTAAGGAGACGGAGCTCCGTCGGCTAGAATAGTAGAAGAATCTAGAGGTCTCTTTAACTATTTTAAATATCGCTTATAACGTCGTAGATAATATCGTTTCTTCTAGTTTATTAAGTACCTCGTACTATACTATAGATAATATTAGTCTTCTTAATTTACTATAAGATAAATTTACTCTATCTCTAGGTTTTCTTTAAACTTATAGTTTTAGTACTCTATAAGTTTCTTAGGATAATTAAGATTATTTTTAGATTTTTAGGTTCGTTTTTATAAATTTCCTTTTTTATCTATCCCTTACTATTTAATTAAATAGTAGTTTTTTCTATTTCTAATATCGTTATCTAGGATTTCTTTTATTTTCTATTTTTTATTATCTTCTTTATATATATCTACTTCGTATACTACTAGTCTAGTATTTTATAGTACCTTTTCTAGTAAGCTAATATAGAATATAGGATAGATTTTTATTTATAAGGGTAGTCTTAGTTAGTAGTTTATAGGTAAGATTTATTTTTTAATTTTATAAGGGTCGATCTTAATATAGTCTAGTTTATTATTAGGTTACTTACTTTTAATATTCTTTTATAATAACTATATCTTTTCTCCCTCTTTAAAAGTAGGTACTTCTTTTTACTTTTTATCGTAGTACTTACTTATTTTATTTTAGAGGAATTCTATATTTTTCTTAAACTATTAGTATATTTATAGAATAATTTTTACTATTTCTTCTTTATTCTAGCTATAAGACTAAAGTTATCTAGATTTCTTATATATTTCTAGTTTAATTCTATAGTTCGTAAAGAAAGGTATTATCTTTATTATACTATATTACGAACTATTATATATAAATTATACTATAAATAAAAGTATAATCTAATTATTCTAATAGTAGTTTAGATAATATCTAAGATATTACTCTACTATTTAATTTATTTATTTTATTAATCCGTCTATTTACGAATAGTACGTAGTTAATATACTATACTTTATTCCTAATTTAGCTATAAGGGTTTATTAAAACTTAGCTATAAATTTAATATTCCTATTTAAGATAATCTTATCTAGTATTCTATATTTACTAAATATATATCTTAATAAGATATAGATAAGTTATTCTACTATATTTCCTTTATCTATATATAGGATAAAGTACGTATATTTAGTAAACTTATCTACTACTACTAGTATAGTATTATAGAATACTTCTATTATTAGTTTCTTAGAATATAGTAACTATATAATAAAGTCTATAGTAATAATCTTCTATAATTCTTCTATATTTTCTATTAATTATAATATTCTATAGGGTATATATTTAGTATACTTATTATAGTAATAGTCTATATATTTTAAAAGTATCTAGATAACTAGTTATCTTATATATAGGAAATAGTACGTTCTTATTAGTCGTTTAAGAGTCTTTTCTACTTCTTAATATCTATATACTAGTACTTTATAGTATTATCTAATAAATTCTTTTTATATTATCTTAGGTATATAGGCTTTTTAGAATATATAAATAATTCTATCCTTTTCTTAAATTACTTCTTAAATTTTATTTTATTTATCTATTACTTCTATAGTAGCTATATAGATCTATTAAGTCTATTTATTTTCTTTTAGTTCGAGCGTCGTTTCTCGTATTCCTATTAGCTTAGGGTAGTTATAGGTAATTATTCTATCTAATTATAGCTTAAGAATTACTATACTAGGTTTTTCTATTTCTTAGTAGTTAGATTTTCTACTAAGTATATTAGCTTATTTATTTTCTAATTCTTTAGTATATATAATTTTAATATTATAGATTATAAGAGTTTATACCTATTATATCTATCTTCTAATTAAAGGTTTATTTATTAAGAATTCTATTAGATTTTTATAGTCTATATAGATTATAATAGGGTATTTAGATCCTTATAAATTAGATCTCTATTTTTTTAAAACTTTAATAATTACTAATAACTCTTTATTATAAATATCGTAGTTAAGTTTAGCTAGTAATATCTTTTATAAGAAGTAGTATACTAGTCGAAGATTATCTTTTTTATCTTTCTATAGTAGTACTACTTCTATTACGTAATCTAATACGTCCGTCTTAATAATTAAGGGTTCTTTAGAATTATGTATCTTAATTACTAGTTCCTTAGTAAATTATTCTTTAATCTTCTTAAAGACTTATTAGTATTCTTTCTTCTATTTAAAGGGTTAATTTTTTCTTATAAGTTATATAAGTAGTACCGTTATTATACTTTATTATAATATTAACTTTCGATAGAAGTTATAGAATTCTAGGAACGATTATAGTTCCTTAAGATTCTTAGATATAGACTATTCTTTAACTTTTTTAATTTATTTTAGATCTACTTTAATTTCTTCTAGTCTAATAATAAATCCTAGAAACTTTATTTCTTATATATAGAATTTATATTTTCGTAAATAAAGATATAGTTATACCTCTTTAAGTACTTATAGAACCTTCTTTATATATTCTTTATATTCCTTTTCTATTTTAGAATAGATTAGAATATTATCAAGGTATACTATTACGAACTAATTAAAATAGTTTTATAAAATATTATTAATCTATTTCTAGAATATTATAGGTATATTAGTAAGTTTAAAAGATATTACTTAGT
>JASJFT010000141.1:0-99373 GCA_030770425.1 Darksidea phi
TGAGTTGAAAAGTTGGTGGCATTATTTTGGGTGGGGCAGAATCTATTGAGTGGGCGTTTTTCTTCTAACCGCGTGCCGGGGAGCCTCCATATTGACCGCCCCTTGGCAAACCAGCCACGACGCGGGTCAAGAAGCTAGGCATCACCCCAAGAATCAACCGCAAAAGTTCTTTACCAGTGGACGGCATTTACTACACGAACAATCGCTTCGAGTTCGGGCTGCTTCACCCATATCACCTTGCGCGGTGTGGCTGCGGTGTGGCTGGTGTCAACGTTACATGCGATCGTGTGACTTAGGCTGACGACCTCGCCTCTATGGTACGACATCACACCAGCGGCTTTGAAATCGACAACGCGGGAAAAGCCGTCCAACAGCGCAAACATACGTGCCAACGCTAAGATATTCTACTAGTAGCCCAAGGTGACCCCGCGACACAATTCGTTCTCAAAGGCAAAAGAAAATAACTACACGACCGCCACCAACTTGGCACTTGGCACTTGTTCCAAGAGTGAAGATGGCTTTGCTGGCAACGAAGCCACTTCAATTGACGAAGCAATCGGTCGTGGTCCCTGTTGGGTACGATGCACCGCAGGCCCGAGCTGTCAAATTTACAGCTTGGTCGTGACAGCAAACCGTGCGAGACATCCTGACAAGAAATTCATTTCCCACCACCTACATGCAGAGCCTTATCCGTTGTAACACCGCCCACTAGAATCACTCCACTCACGATAATATATACCTGGGCAGCCTTCATTCTACCACACTCATCATCTTACAACAAAAGTCAACTCAAGCACAACTACATATTACCACCACCACCGAAACCAAATGCCATACATTATCCACGCGCCCTCCAACCCCCGCTCCTTCATCACCAACAACCCCGTCATCTACATGGACGCACGGTCCTGGGGCTGGCCGGTCGAGTCTCGATCCTACCGGGACGACTACTGCAAGGATGTGAGGGACGAGGAGAAGCAAATGTGCGAAGAGGAGAGGAGGGTGAAGGAGTTGGATATGATTTGGGAAGAGGAGGTGCAGCGGAGGAAAGACGCGGGAGAGAGCAAGATGTATGATTCGGAGGGGGCGGACGATGATGTTTCGCACGACGAGGAAACAGATCCGAGGAAGATGTGAATGCGTCATAGCGTGCCGGCTGCAAATACTCCTTCGAGGTTGTGGAGAAAGGTCGACCAGCGATTGGGTCGATTGTTGTTCGTTTTTAGAGTTGCAGCCATTGAGGCATCGTGATTTGTTTCGAAGGTGTTCCGACGTTGTACCATAACATGTTTTATCATTTTTGTAGGGTTAGAGTATTCTTGTGAAACTACCATAGATTTGGCTAGCAAAGACAGGGTGTTTGGGCTTCGCGAGGGCTCATGGGCTGATTAATGAGACCTGGAGCTAGTTCTCGCCACCGTCGCACGCGAGGTATAGTTACATGGCCCCCTTCTCTCTACGCACACCTCATTCTGGCAAACTATTGCAGTAGCAGCCGTCGTCGGGATGCGTGTAGGCGACGTCTGCGGTGCGGCTGAGCTACGGATAGTTCAGGGTTCAATTACCTCACATGCCGACATCGAGTTTGTCTTCCGTATCTTCTTATCGATATCCATGACTCCGAATCTTCGTACACCGGGATCCATCCCTTGATGACGTGCGTATACATTACGCCCTGCAACATCCAGTAATCATGCAGAGTTTCGTCGCCTACACCCCCCAATTTCAAAGCCTGGTGATTCTAGGCTCTGAAGGTAGAGATTGTATTGACTAAAGATCTACCTATGTGCGAGACTCGCGGGCCTTATATACGAAGAGTGGAGAGGCCCGTACTTAAGTAGTGTAAATAGAATCCTTATATATGATAAGGTTCCCTAGATGATAGTACTTAGGTAGAGTAAATGGGGTCCTATATATAATAGGGTCTCCTAGCTAACAGTGATCGCCTTTTTGGGTTATTCCGCGAGTTTGACGACGCGATGGCTGCTACTCAATTCGATAACTACCTGCACCTAAGGCGATGGTTCACCTGCAGTGAAAGCTTTCACGCATACTAAGGGTTCCTTCGGAGCCTCTAACAAGCTAAGCGGCTCACCCAGGATCGATCGAGTCTCGCCGGTCGCTCTCATACCTACTTATTTTATCAACAAGAGTACACAGGCGTGATACGACATCGAATAGTTCTTCCGTTGGAAATGCAGTCACCTCTTGAAATATGCTGGGTGTTTCGCTACATTCATGATATTGACCGGGCTGTTTCATAGCAAGTGATATTCGACGACTACATGATTCTGATGACTGTCTGCTTATCCTAAGGGCCCCCAGTTAGGAGATTTCGGATGGATCGAGTTTGCTGCTGAAGCTCTTCTAGTTCTGATTGGAGCTCTTTGACAATTCTTTGACCCTCTCTTACTTTTAATGGAAGCTCTTTTATCTCTGATTGGATCTCTTTTATCACTGATTGGTTCTCTTTTATCTCTGATAGGATCTCTTTGAAAGCATCCCAGCCTTGGGACAACCAGTCAACAGCCTCTTCGATATCTGAGTGTAGAAAATCAAACCCATTTGCTTGCTCAGTTTGCGTTTCTTCCAGTACAGCTTCAAGGGATTGTTGTTCGATTTGACAGCTCCACGAATGCGCAGCGTGAAGGGTGAACGGGGTTTCGTTTAGGGTCGATATTTTATTCGTAGTTCCCTTCAAATTAATGAGACCATCCGCCTCCGCGAGACGAGACATTTCACGGTCGCAACCCTGTGTGTCGCATACATCGTCGGTTCGAATATCCGTAGGCGGGCGCTGACTATCATAGCCATCGTTTCTCTGAGAAATCGACCAGACCATACCTTCAATTTGGTGATGAGAGTGCGTCGAGTTGAAGGCTCCTGTTGGGGACGAGGCATGCTGGCCGATTGAAGACCACCTATCGCAATACTCAAGAGTTAGGCTTCTTGGGACTTGAAGTTGGGGTGTGGGTTTTCGGAAGAGGAATCCGGTGGTTGAGGCGTGTTGAGTGGCATTTAAGGTTGGTGGAGACATGATTTCGTTACTCAAGGGCTCTGAGGTAAGTGCAGGGAGAACGTTTTTCGGGGGTGGCGAATGCGTGGAGCCAATTATAGGTGTTGGCTTCCTCCAAAGGGGTTGGCTTGAAGCATCTATGGCCATAAACTGGTCTAGTGAACCGGAAAAGAGTGAGCATTCAGAGACCAATTTGTCCCACTGAGATGTAGCAGGTGTTGGTGATTCTGTGTTGAAAGCGAGGGGGGAAGTTGGCTCTGTAGGCGGAGTACAAGAGATCAGAACTTTGGAAGTAGGAGTGGAACTGACGGTGGGGGGTGTTGGTGTTCGAAAAGTTAGACTAGGCGGTGTACCTTTGCGATATCAGCAGATGCATTGATCGGCGCAAGGAGTTAGACAGTGCTCACCAACTTCAGAGAGCGTATCGTTCTCAGCGATTGTTCCTTGCTTTAGCATCCGAGTTTCCCATCTTGTAATCTTCGAATCTGGTACAATCTTCCCATGAAGCTGGAATTTTGTCGCTTTCCCTGGCTCACCCCGCTCCCGTTGTCTCTTTTGCTTAAGCATAGCCTTATACTCGTACGGCTTGATGCGTTTTGTATCAATGCCCCAGTCGCGAAACTTGGTCTTGTACTGCTTTTCGCTTTTGAGCGTTCATATGAGATAAAAACGTATTATGAGGTGGAAGTCGTCATACCTAGCCCTGAATTTGTGATCCTCTTCCATGATTCGGATCACATTCTTCAGTTCATTGTTCGCATAGAGCGAACAAATGATGTCTTTAAATCGTCCCCAATCAGGATCATCGCCTTGCCGCGAACGGCGATGGATGGTGGCAGTCTGAGGTTGAACAGAGAGTGAAGGAACCGACATACTGATTTAGATGATTTGAAAGTAAAATTGTGAATATGCCTTGTGTTTTGTGTTCAAATATGCACTGAACTGCAGAAAGATAATATATGGGACCGATCAGGGCGTAAGGCTTGACCGCCTAATGCCAAGACAAACCGCGCCCCTATCACACAAGCCCGCGTCGTTACAGAACACGAGTACCACGCAGATTTCCGCCAACACATGATTCGTCAAACACAAGTTCCATGCAGATCCTTTGTGGCCGGGCCTTCTGTGGCTGGCGAACGCACAAGTCCCACGAAAGTATTAGCACTTGGAAGGCTACCGAAACACTGGACGGCCCCCAAAATATCGATAACTTTTATTTTGAACCAATCGGCAACGTTTTCGCAAGTCCCATGCAGGGCTGTAGAGTTTATGTAGGTAGCAAGCAGATCACGGGCCTTATTCCCCCCATCCGCTTGTCTATCTTCGACCTTAATCGTTATACGCACAAGTCCTTTGCAGCTGCTCGAACGACGTAATAGTCACAAATCTGGAACTTTCCAGCGGCCTCATCGTGGTATACGCAATAAAATGCCCTTAACGATTGTAGAGCCATCACATCGCAGTTTCCAAAAACGCTTGACTTTGGATATTCATCATTTGAATATCCATTAGCATCTCAGTTCCCGTTAAAGTATTGACAAGATATCGTAAGATAGTTCCCAGGATGTCCAGCTAAATACCGCGGCCGCGACCAACAGCAGTAGTCAAAGCGCCATATGCGCAAAATGTGAGCATATATTTATTTCCTACCCCTCCCCCAGGAGCTTGGGCCACTACCCGGCGTGACTTCACGTTGGCTCCTGGGCTGGCTGTGTTTTTCGTGATTCTAATTACCTTATTGTGTTTTAATATTTCGACATCTCACGTAACAGTATAGGTAGTAACTATAGGATAATAATAGCTCCTAATTTACTAATAATATATATAGATAGTTAAACGCGCCGATAACGCCGAACCCCCTATCCTCCCTAGCTAGGTATCCCCGTCGTCCGTTCTACCTATCCCCACCGGTTCCTCCGTATTCGATCCCCTACGCCATCGTTCGTATCGTATCTACTATAGATACTAGCTCTATCTTCTACGTTAGGTATTAGTTCCTTCGATAGTCTACTAAGAAGGCCGATTCCTCTCTCTTAAACGGTCTTCCCTATATAAGCTTGTCCTCTAGTCTACGTAGATAGTATAGCTACCTCTCGACGAAACGCCTATCCTCGTTATATAGGGCCTCGGATAGGAATATATTATAGGTAACTACTAATAGCTATACGAGAATCCTATCGCTACTCGTTCCCTTAAATATATCTAACGTATAGTTAGTTTTATACTAATAATTATTATAATTAAGGAGCCCTATCGATAGTACCTCCCGCCTATAGCGTCGGGGACGCTCCGCCGCGATATTCGAAAGGTTTAGAGCGCTATACTCGAATAGACTATTATACTCTAGTTCCTCCTACTAAAGGTCCTACTAAAGGACTAGGCGAACGATCGTTGGTAAAGATATATAGTTAGTAGATGTTGATAGTAAGTTTAAGGAAGAGGTAAGGAAGCTGGCTAAGGATAAGAGATAGATATAGTAAGGAAGCTAGCTAAGGATAAGAGATAGATATGAGTAGGATACTAGTATTATCGCGGGTAATTTTTATACTATAGGTGGTAGGTAGTAGTATTAGTGCGCTAACTCCTCGCTACCGCTGTTGGTCTCCCAACGCTTTATAGTTCGGCATCATATGTTATTTCTCGTCCAGCGCCTCAATATTCGAAATATCACCTCGTCGGTATTACTATGTATAGCTCTACAGCTCTATTATCGTGTATAGGGTGTGGGTATAGCACCTCTACTGTGTACAAACTCCTACTATGTTTCGTGCGGACCTTCTAACGAGACTCCCACTATACAAATCCAAATCAAATATTTATTTCCTAACGGTCGTGAACATTTCTTATGATCGATAGTACTATATACAGAGTAAATATTAGTCTCCTAACAAACAGCATCAAGCCTAGACATTCTCTCTCCCCCTCTCTCTCACACACACACGCACAAAAAAAAGACACATATACACCTTCCCATCCAACAACCTCGCCCTCGACAAAACCACACACCAACCCAAGACAATACAGCCCCAAACATTCCCAGCGCCTCGCATCCACCTACTCACCAACCTAACCTAACCAATCCCATCACTCAGACCACTAGACTCCGCTCAATCCTACTCGCCACTCGCCACTCGCCATACCAGCAACCCCCACTCATCCAAAAGCAGTACCAACAGACCAACAGGGACCAGATAACAAGCATAGATAGCCCACTATAGTAAATCTTACTAGAAAGTAGAAGGTGGTATTAGGAAGAAGATCTACAGGTGAGTATTACATGAGGTTGGAAGACATAGGATGTGCAGGTGGTAGGACGGGGATTATGACATGAAGATCTGAAGGATGATGTAGGGAAGCATATGTCTCTAGAATTACACTACAGGTGCTGGTTGACTGGAAGGTCTCAAAAAATGTATTTGTTGAGAAACTAGTTAGAGAGGGGAAGTATATTGATATACATCCTCTATCATCCATCATCTAGCGTAATAGGCAGGCAGGGCACTGAAAGAAAAACCGCAGAACTTAAAATACCGTCTAAAGTCGACGCACTACCTACGTGAACGGCGGAAGAGAAGGCCCATACACAATCCTCTGCTCCGTAGCCATCTCCTCCGCTGTCCTCCGCCTCTCAAGCGTATCCAGCGTCCCCACCGTCGATGCCCTCGATAACGTCGGCCCGGTAGCTGCACCCACACGCTCAACACCGGTTTCTTCGTCCTTGGCTGGCAGCTTCTCGTCTTCTTGCTGCTTCAGTTCGAATTTGGCGGCGAGATGGCAGGCGCGGATGTGCGTCGCGGAGGCTATTATGTTGGCGAGGATCCACCAAGCGAACATGATCGGCAACGCGCGATAGACACGGTTGTTTGCACCGCCGGTCCAAATGGTGATTAGGATGGAGTAGGCGTTGTGGCTTGGAAGTGCGATGCCCCAGTGGTAGAAGCCGGCTTGGCCCTCGAGCGGACTCAGGGTGCTGGATATATTTAAGAAGATCCAGAGCAAGACGACAAACGGCATTACTGGTAGAGGAGCTATGGTCGAGATGCTGTCCAGGATGAGGAGGTGGATGTGCATTAGGAGCCAGAAGGTCATCCACGTCAGGACGAACTGGTCGCCGTTGACGTCCCAGTTCTCGCGGAACGCCCAGAAGAAGCCGGTTTGGCAGAGCGACGCGCCGAAGCTGAACAAAATGCCCGAGAAGCGACGGAACAGCAAGCAGGACAAGACGCTCATTTTGGTGTAGAGTTTGTGTTGTGCAGCGACGCCGTTCAGCGCCAGCAAGAAGAAGAATTGCTGCAGGACGGGCATTGCCATCGTGACTGTGTTTAGGAGGATTACAGAACCGAATGTGGCCGGTTGGATGTTGGATGCCGTAGCAGAGATGGGATTGAGAAAAGCTTGAACTGCTGCGGGATCCGTGTTGTTGAGGGATTGTGCTACTTGGGTACCGTTCATTTTGTTGTAGGCAAGACGGGTAGCAGTGATGAGCTGCTGCATTCCACTTTGAATAATCGTGTTCGCGAAGGTGGTGTATCGTTGCTGGTTCCAGATGTAGTGAAGTGCGTTGGTAGGATCATAAGTCGCTGCAGCCTGTCCTCCCTGAATGGCGGCAGACAATCGATTGGACGCCCCTTCAGTTGCAGCGATTGCACCCCAATAGTCCCCGTTCCATACAGCTCGGTACATGTCTTCCTCAGTGTGAAACTCCTCAGGCGAATGTATAATGAGTTTGAAGAAGCCGGGGCCTTGGAGTTGCTGGTAGGCTGCTGCCATCGCTTTCCCGACAACACCGCCATCGTAATCCACGGCCAGGACGTGGAAATTGTCGCGTCGATTCGGAGACTGGTAGAGTGTGCCGAACAAGTATGAACAGCAACCCAGAAACAAAAGCATGAATGCAATGCCTCCGGCTGTTGTTTGCGCAATGAGTTTGATGCGGATGCCCTTCCATTGGTAATCCCCGAAGGACGCGCGGCTGTCTTTGGAGAGGGTAGGTTTCTGAGAAAGCTTCTTAAAGATGTTGACCATTTTGAGAAGTGGAGCAAGCCACAGCGTGCAGCTGCAGTCGTATCGATGGCGAGCAAATGATAAAGTGTTGGTGGAGAGACCAAAGCTCGAGAAGAGCTGTATATAATGATGCTACAATGTCGAAAATGTGGAAAACACTGGCCGACATATACTGCATATATATATCAATCAGCAATCTTCCGTCAGCCGCTCGCATGTTCGCATAGCGAGGTTGTGCGCCGGAGACCTTCGGCCGACGGCCTCAACACTTCTATGAGCCACCGAGGTGGCTTTCGAACGACCTATCCATGCGTCAACAACACAAGTCGGAATACAGTCATTCCACTAAGATGCTCCCTCAGCTTGAGACACGGCCGGATAGGACTACGAGCCGCGACACATATGGTGCGGCGTCGGTGAGTCGGCACTTTGAGTACGTCTGTGCGCCGTCTTGCTCGGTCGGCCTTTCGTCTCAAGCCGATGAAGATTACTCTTACATGAACGGCGTGGCTCTGGCGGCGTCTAGATGCGATAACTTTACAAGCTGAAAGAGTCGGTGCCCACCGGTGAGGTCAGCGCGCAATAGCCTGACGAATGCTAGCAGTCTTCTCCACAGCACTGCCACCGTCATTCCCGTCTACAGTGATTCACGATACAAGTCCAATCACAAAACAGTATCAAACCACATTACCGACACAGCGACAACCTCACAAAAACGCACCATGACAGTAATTATGAAGTACATTGCACGCAGAGATCGCCATCTCCGTAGTCGCGCAAGAGCCCGTTCGCTTACCGGGTCCACGGTCGTCCCCCCAAACTACTCAATCTGGGGTCAATCTATCTGAAATTAGTGCCGATCTAACGTCTTTGTACCTATTCATTTCGAAGGCGTATGCTTGATCTTAATTGATGGGTTTGTTATACACCGAGAGGCAGAAGGAGCGCTTTGTGGAGTATGGCGGCACGCTTTAAGGAGGAGAAGCGAAATATTACTGCGGAGAAAGTGACGACTGTGATTTTCCGTAGTTGGAAGTCTTTTTCGCTCGGGAAAGATTTGTCTTGAGTGGATTATAGATGGCTTGCGGTGCATACTGTGTACGCTTAACAAAGTACGGTCGCAGTCGATTCCTCACTATGATCGGCGCTCTAGCATTCGGTCTGCTCGTCGCCAGTAGCGTAGTTGCGCAGAGCACTACGTACCAAGCCGAGTCTGCGACGCTCTCGGGTGTCACGGTTGGTTCGTCCGTCAGTGGATACACAGGTTACTTCACATCCCTGCAGTTAACAAATTCCACCCGAATTCACTGTGTACAGGGAGCGGCTACGTGGAGGGTTTCGACACAGGAACCGACTCGGTTACATTCACCGTCAACAGCACTACTGCGCAGCTCTACGACCTCAAGCTCATATACAATGGCCCGTATGGCGACAAGTATACAAATGTGGTTCTGAATAATGCCGGGGGCTCGCAAGTCTTTCTGCCCGCGACTAATGCATGGACTACCGTCCCAGCAGGCCAAGTCCTGCTCAATGCGGGTGCCAACACCATTCAGATACAGAACAACTGGGGTTGGTATCTGATCGACGCCATCACGCTCTCGCCAGCGGCCAAGCGCGGGCCGCATCAGATAACTACAACGCCCATTAATAAGAAAGCGAACGGGGATGCAAAAGCCTTACTGAGCTACCTCGGTAGCATCTACGGTAACCACATCCTCTCAGGGCAACAGGACCCGGCATCGCTAGAATGGGTTACGCAGAACGTGGGCAAGACGCCCGCCATTCTGGGCGTCGACTTCATGGATTACACCGATTCCCGCAAATCCCGTGGCGCGTCTTCTACCGACGTTGACAAGGCTATTGCATTCGCCAAGCGTGGTGGCATCGTGACGTTCTGCTGGCACTGGGGTGCACCCACTGGCCTGTATGACACTGCCGATCATCCCTGGTACAGCGGCTTCTATACCGAGGCCACCGATTTCAACATTGAGACTGCGCTGGCAGATACGACGAATGCGAACTACACGTTATTAATGAACGATATCGACACTATTGCCGTGCAGTTGAAGAAACTGCAGAGTGCGGGGGTGCCAGTGATCTGGCGGCCGCTACACGAAGCTGAAGGAGGCTGGTTCTGGTGGGGAGCCAAAGGGGCCGGACCGGCGAAGAAGTTATGGGGGATCTTGTACGAGAGACTGACCACTCAGCATGGATTGAACAACTTGATCTGGGGAATGGAATTCCGTCAAGGCAGACTGGTATCCTGGGAACGATATGGTGGATCTCGTAAGTGCGGATACGTATGCGCAGGGTGACCATGGGGTAAGCCTACCACCCATCACACACCACGGAGGCGAAGCTAAGAGCGAGTCATAGCCCATCTCGGCAACATACAATAGTCTCCTCACGCTCGCCAACGACACCAAGATCATCGCCGCAGCGGAGGTCGGATCGGTCATGGATCCTGCGCAGCTCCGTGCGTATCAGGCGGACTGGGTATACTTTTGCGTCTGGAGCGGCGACTTTATTTCTGGCGGGACTTGGAACAGTGTAGACTTTCTCAAGAGCGCTTATAGTACTGAGTATGTGCTTACGCTTGAGGAGATTCAGGGTTGGAAGAGTGGTAATAGCTCAATGGCATGAGGGAGGAGGCGAGGAAGTGTCGGACTGAGAGGAGGTTGTCGCTGGGTATGCACACGATGCGACTAGTTAAGCTCGGTAGCGCCTCCCTATACAAATGATGTCATGCTTCGTCTTAGTGAACCGTCACCCCCAGGTGCCAATTCACGAGTGCGCGATTTTGAGTACTCTGCCAAGTGCAGCCTATCCGGCTGGTCCGTTCGCCTGCTGCTTATACGCCATCCAACGAATCGGGTACGTCAACGCAGTTGTATACGCGACTCTGGCATCCAAGCTGCTCGGCAGAGCGGACGCAGACTGTTCTTTGCTTGATCCCGGAGAAGGAGTCGGTCCGCCACGGTGATTTGTGTGTTCCGGAGGGGCGTATGTCAGGGCGACAGAATCGATCACGACAGTTATTCAGCGTTCCAACACCGCAAGTTTCGCGTCTGGTCGGTCGAGGTTTGCAGGAGGTTCTGAGCACCTCAGGAATAATGGGGCGACCACACGAGCGTTGCAGCGGGACGCTCTGTTGTGTCACCATGACGGCCGTGCACCCGTTAGTCGGTAGGGATGGCTACGGGAGTCCTGACGCCCACAATGCCCGCAAGTCGAGAGGCTCCAAGACGAAGAAGACCACGAAATGACGGGACCGACGCCGCACCTCTTATGTTTCCTTGTGCAAGCCCAGGAGCAACAGAGTTGCGGTTCGGTTGATTCAGGGGAGGGCGCCACGGGCGTGCTCGACAACGCAGGTGGATTGCAAATCGATGCAGATGGATTGCCTGCACCAAAATAGGGCCAATAGCACGTGCATGTATAGGCACGCCCAAAGGGTGTTCTAGCGGGCCTTCAAAGGCGTCCCGTTGCGGACTGCGGCCGGGGGGGGGGGCTCCGGCGGCGGTGGGGAGGGACAGGAGGCCTGCAAGAGGGCGACGGGCAGCAGGGCGACGCTGTGGCTGGGGCCCCGGCAAACATGCGTCTCGCTGCTCCAGGCAGGCGACGAGGGACAATCATGGGAGGTGGTGTGTCGAATTGAGAGATTCCAATACGGTGCACTTTGGCATTCCCCCCTACGGCTGCATTTCGCGGGAGGCCGATCGCTTCCGGCATGGCGGGGCTTGGCGGGGCTTGGCGAGATAGCGCGCTCCGTGGGCGGCCCGGCCAATCAGAGGCGCGGGCGCAGGACCAGAGTTTGACGGCAGTGGACGGAGCTGACGCGTTTCGCTGCACCCGCCGCGCTGCGTTACGCCGACTGCTCCGCCGTCGTTTGCGTGGCTGTTTCAGCGGCCCAGCCTGCGCTGCCACGGCTGCCAATGCTGCCAATGCTCCCAGCAGCGGCTTGCTGGATTGACATCATGAAGCGCCTGCAGCGTCCGAGCGCGCTCCATCAGGTAAGCGTCCCGCGGCTTCCTCGCGAGCGATGGCGTGGCGCTGCGGCTCAGGCCTATTGCGGCCGCTTTGGGCCCAGCTCTCTGCTTTCATCCAGCTGCTGGTAGGTGCCAACTTTCTTGCTCCTCCGCTCAACCCTTTCCCTTTCTTCCTTGTTTCCTTTGCTCGACATCGTTGCATCCCGACCGCGGTGAGGTGCAATGGGACATTCGTTATGGGCCGCGTCGCTCTCGCTCGCTGTCTTTTTTCCTTCCCTGTCGCTCGCTCAGGCGTCGTCCTCGCTATCCATCCCCCCCAAACGCTCCGGGGCCACCGTCTCCGGCGAGCTTGACCCGTCCTTCGCAGGCTTCGGCATCGAGCCCTCGAATCTGTTTTCCTTCACCGGCGGCGATGTGCCCAACACCTTTTCCATCCAGCTGCTGCAGAACCTGGCAGATTATGCCGGCGCGCCGCCTCACATTCGAGTGGGCGGGAACACGCAGGATTACATGATCTACGACGAGTCGTACACTCAGATTTCGTGGAAGAGGAACGACCAATCCACCGCCCAGGGAGCCATCGCCGCCGACTCGATGATCATCGGACCCGGGTATTTCAAAGCTCTCGACCGCTTTCCCAAGGGCACCTGGATCACCTACGGCCTGAACCTCGCCTATCAGGGCTCCGATTACATCGACAAGATGGTCAAGCAGGCCAAGGCTGCCGTCGATGGCCTGAAGAACACCCAGCTCTACTCGTTCGAGATTGGCAACGAGCCGGATCTCTACTTGCAGAACAAGATGCGTTCGGGTGCGTGGGACGGCAACGCCTACTCGAAAGCCTTCCTCGAGCGCGCCGACGCCGTGTACAAGCAGGTGCTGGAGCCAGCAAAACTCCCGGCCACCTTCTTCGAAGGGCCCTGCACAGCTTCCACAATCGGCAATTCGTTCGAGATTCCCCAGCTGGTCGACGACGGCTTTCTTGGCGACGTGGGCGGCAATCTGTACGTTGGATGGTGGAACCAACACGACTACTTCCAGTGTATGTTGCACCCAGCCAATCAACCCTTCCAACTAACACTCCCTAGTCATCGGCGTAACGGTAGAGCCCATCACTCTTGATAATCTCATGAACCTCGACTCCACGAATACGCAATTCAAGTACTGGGAGAAGCAGATCAAGATCGGCCTGAGCACCGGAGTGCCCTATGTGCTGCGGGAAATGAGCTCGGTCGGGCCCATTGGCATGCACGAGGTCAGCGACACGTTCGGTGCCGCCCTCTGGACGCTCAACTTCTTCTGCTACACGGCTACGCTCAACGTCACCTCGGTGCAGATGCACATGACAGACAACTCCAATGCCAGCGCCTGGCAGCCCATCGAAATCTGGGGCACAAAGCCATTCGTACGACCGCAGTACTACGCCCACGCCGCCATCGCGCAAATCATCGGGAACGGGAACGGCACGACGCAGATCGGAGCGCTTTCCCCAAGTGTCAGCGGCGATTACAAGGGCCGCATCCGGGCATATTCGGTATACGCAAATGGGGCCATCCAAGCCGCCGTGCTCATCAACAGCAAGCCAGCCGCCTCGTCGGAATCTAACAAGAACAGCTTTACCTTTGATCTCGACCTAGGACCCGAAAACGCAAACAAGGACGTCTACCTCTCGTATCTCACAGCCGACGGCGCCGACTCACTCTCGGGGACGACATGGAACGGCATGTCGTACGCCGACGTCACGGGCCTTGCGAGCCAGGCCGACAATGGCGTCACCAAGCTACGTACAGATGGCGCAGGCAAGGTCAGCGTCCCAGTGCGTGATACGCAAGCTGTGGTGGCAAACCTGGACTGGGTGCTCGGCTCCAACGCGGTGGAGAAAGTCGACGGCACAACAACATCAGGGAGCAGGAGGAAGAGCTCGGCAGGGCATACAATCACAGGTGCAAGAAACATGTGGTTCTCCCTCGCCGCCATCATGATTGCTTTCTTTTGTTTTGCATAAGACGTGACAGCTAAGAACTAGATGGACCAGTTCACTGCATTGGATCGGCGTTTTCTTTGCGTTTTTCTCTCGTTACTTTGGATACGATGGCCCTTTTTTGGATACTAGACCTGTTTTCTTGACCTCTCTATCGTCTCATACAGGAGGGCTTGTATATATAATGGCCCATCTCTGTGCTAGCATATGCTTTCGTCCCTGTCGCATATGGCTTTTCTTGGCGGCGTGTGGCACACTTGATCATTTTCGGCAGAGAGCGACCAGCAAGGAAAGAAGAAAAGCACTGTATGTAAATGGACATGGAGATGCACATACGTGTGGCATATAGGCCCCCCAGTTAATCACTTAATGATCGGACAGAGATATTCTTGGGTTACCTGGGTTGTGGATGGAGTAGAGTAGGTATATTGGTTATATCTAGGTTGGGAATCATATTTATGTTCACAAAATTTAAAATCCTCGAGTTATGCTGGTTTGTGATTAGTGGTACATATGGGCTGTTTTTTGTGTTTTTAGCGCTGGAGCTGGAGCTGGAGTTGGAGTTGGAGTTGATATGTTGGTTGGTTGGGAAGTTTGATGCTTTGCTTTGTGAGGGTTTGGTGGGTTTTGGTGGGTTGGGGGTGGCGTGGGTGCTGTGCTGTACTACACTGGTAAGTAAAGTAAGTATAGTACCTGCCTACCTGCCTACCTGCCTACCTGCCTACCTGCCTACTACTCTGTGTGGAAGTGGAATACTCTTCAATATTCTTCAGAATAGTTATTGTGCGTGTTGTGTATATGAGTTGTATATTCTCTCATATATCATCCTCGTCCTAGTTTTTATTCCTTGTTCCTCGGCGACCTGACCTGAGATTGAGTTCGAAGTATTCTTGAGGGCTGATGGCCGCGCCCCCAGCACCACCTATATCGACACTCCTTGCTATCATGACAACGCCTACGTCCAGACATATATCCATCCACGTCTGCATCTCCTCCTCCTCCTTCTCCCTTATCCCCTCTATTATTACCTTCCTCCCTTGTAAACCCCAAACGCGTTAAAATTAACACCACCGCCCCCCAACAAAAAAAAGGAAGCCAACCACCCAACTAACCAACCAGCCAATCCGATCTGCACAACTCGATGTGAAAAACAAGCCAAAGCCAAAGCCAAGCAAACTAAACCAATCTACACGAGAAAAACAAGGTAGAGAGCAAGATGTCTTTCCTCCTGGAAGGGGAAGTCGAAGTCAAAATTACACTCGAAAAATGAAACTGTATGTGTAATTGAAAGGGGTCTAGAGGGATGGACGGACGAAGATGTCAGTGTAGATCCGGCGTATCTATTCGTAAAGGGTACGAGTTTGAATTGTAGATGGGGAAGGCCGATGGAGTCAAACGAAATTAGAACCTAGAATGCGGTTGGTGTTTGAAAAAGCCGCTGACCCAACTTCGAGAAATGGAGTCGGTCTCGCCTTCAGATTCAAAGTCCAGCCAAGCAGACGTATTTCGTAGATTTGGGTTGTTGTAGCTGCAATTAACGGCGGGTATGCGGACGGACGGACCGATGAAGAGGGGTGGAATGGGGACCTCGGCGTTAGGATTAGTGGCGTTGGATTTGCGTGGTTCTTTTTTGAGAGCTTGATGGGGAGTGAGGTTTTGCGTTCTTTAGCGGGAGTGGTGGCTGTGTGGGTGGATCGTTGTCCTCTAAATCTTCTGTGTTGTTGGAGTTCTCTTTGGTTTCTGCCTGGCTTACATTTGTTTCTCGCTTTGTTTTGCGATGGCGATAGAGCATGTTCTATACCTCTTTGCCATTTCCCCTTCCTTTTCCTTCTTCGTTATCTTCATCTTCGTCTTCGTCTATTCCTTGCTATAGGTGTTCAACCAGTTGTCCTTCGAAGTCGCTGCTCTCGATACACATCTTAGGATGAGGATCCGCAAAAGCGTAGTACCTAGCGATAGCAAGCGCGAGTACAAAGACGGTTGTAGGATTGTAGAAGAAGATGTAGAGTTTACTCAGCGAGGTGTTATTTCGGGGTTGTCGGTGCGCACTGGGACGGGAAGGGTGGTGGGGGTTGAGACGGGACGGGATGGGATGATAGGAAGAGTTCAGACATAGACAAGACATGAAAAAGAGTGTTCAAGAATGCGATTGTGTAAAGAAGATATTGCAGGTTGGGTAGGCGGTGAGGTTGGTACGAACATTCTTGTTTGGGGCGGATGGTTCTGCATGGCTGGTTGACAGGATCGAGGTGCAAGTTGAGCCATGGTAGCGTGGGCTGTTTATCGATCAGATAGGAACATATGTATCTGGAGGCTTTTTTAAGGCTGTTTCGGCGGCATTCTTGGACAAGTACTCTGATACTCTAGAGAATGCAATGCAATGCAAGATAGTTGCGTAGTCAGACTCACACCATGCACAGAAAGCAGAGATGAAGAATGAATAATATGCCTGCAAAAATCCGACAGAGATATTGATGGTTTCCGGCGCGCAACCGCGACTGCCAACGATAAGAAAGACTGCTGGAACATTGAGTACGTTGAGCTCAAGCGCCAATTCAGCTAGCTGGTGAACATTGCGGTCGAGAATTTCGCCGCCCGTCAGTAGGTACCACGCATCAGATACCTGCATCTCATCCACGGCTGCGGGGTGCTTCAGGATTACGCTCGGATCGGTACCCTCGTTACATGTCCATCTCACACTGTCGAAGTCTTTGGTAGGGACACTACATTTAGAACCCCGGAGAGAAATGGCATCTTCGTTGTTGGCAAAGGGCTTGTTTCGCAGATGATTGACGAATGTCTGCTGGCTCCTAGAGATAGCTTTTACCGTTGATCCAGAGTTATCTGCAGCGAAAAACTTTCGACAGTCCAAAAATGGTACATGTTCGACATTTCGCGCGGATGGGTCTGGCATGACCTTCCAGTTGTAGGACGCCATGTTGTAGCTCACTATCAATATGAGTTCGCGACAAGAGATTGGGGACTTACGAAACTCGTTGCGACGAGATCTCTACTGAGACGCGGCAGGTTGCGGTGTAGTATCAAGTCCAGCGAGGTGCTTCCCGAGTGGGATAGAGGATGATGAGTTAACGCTCCAACTCGATTGAATTTGTAGCAAATCAATTGCTACAAGGTTCACTCACCCTGAAGTCCTTATTATATAGATTCTTCGCCCAACATGAGTCAGACATTATCGTTTGTCCCTATGAATGACTGGAAGGATACCTGGACTTGCGTTGGTCAAACCTCTCAGGCATCAGCCACACCACTAACCCAACGGAGCGAGTGCTGCAGCTCTAGTCTCGGGTTTAGCAGGCTGTGCAGAGCAGCAAATTATACTAGTAAGATCAAAATGGGAGCAATTCTTCGTGTTGCGCCATTCCCATGGCGCTTTAACATAGGGAAGGGTTGACTCTACCACAAGAATCAAAAGGCCGGTACTCGGGGGTGTCCGACCAGTTGTGTATGATATTGTGTACAGCTCTACAGTTCGTACAGAGCTTACAAAAGAGACTCGCACTATATACATCTAAAAAAAATGTCGTGTACAGCGCCTACGGGCAACACTCTAGAGAGTCACAGTCCTCCTGTCCCAATGTTAGGCCAATGAAAACGGAAAACGAATCAATGAAAATGGTATGAAGCAAGATGGATAGTCCGACTTGATTTGCATTAAAAACTTGGTATCACGAAAGAGCGTTGGTATCTACCCGCAGACAAGCATATGTATAAGCCACACGCGATGGCCATCCCACAAACACCGTAGAAAACCCATTATATACACCGTCCGTCTATGTAAGAGGCTCCCAATTATTGCCTCCTGTGTATGACCATCGTATCAACATCTTGGTCTGGGCAGAATCGCTTTCAAGGATCCGCACTCTTCGGGTTGCCCATATTACCTCCTTGCACTAGATAAATATCCGGCACCTTTGGTACCTGCGGACTCTTCTGCAGGCTTTGCTTGATCTTTTCTCTCTCTCTCGCATCTCCGCTACTTCCTGTCAACCTTCGCATCCCATTTCTGAACTTACTCCTTGTATCCTGCCTTAGACCTCCAATCATGTTTTCGAGTCTGAACGACTTGTCGCCGATAGGATTAGTCGAGCGGCCTATAGCGAGGTCGTCATCTGAGAAGGGCTCACCATGTTCATCGACGGCGGAATAGGAGTGCGCGGGGGACAGGCGTTGGTGTTGATTGGGTGCTGAAGGCGAGGTTACGGATCGGGAATGGAGGCCCGGACGGGTGGAATTTGGAGGTTGGACGGGGCCGTTCTGTTGGCCGGAAGTGAAGTGGTTAAACGCTCCAGGGTTCATGACGCCAGGGTCGCGGGCGGGAGAGAGTTTGACGTCCGAGAAACCTGACTGAAATGAGGTAACGCTTGCATTACGGGTGAGCGACCTATTGAGTATGGGTGCCGTTTGTTGATCATAGAGGTTTTCGCGTACATCTTGCGTGCCAGTAGAGTAAGATCCGTTTACATACCGGTTGTTGCCAAACACGGAGCTGTCGGGTAGGTCGGCAAGAGTCTCGGTATCATCGTCATCCTCGAAAAAGTCATCAAGGCTATCAAGCTTCATCACCAGCTCTCCAATGTGGCTATCACCACGCGTATCCTCAGATGTCATGGTGGCTGTGCGATATTCGGAAAGCGGGCTGAAAGGAAATTCTTCTTGCCGGAATTCGATCTTCGGTGTAGTGACCTGCGCTGCATCCGCGTCTTCAAGGTTGCTGCAGGTGTAGAAGACAGCATGTACATTTGCTCTTGTCAGGTGCGAATGGTGGGCAGGTATCGGTATTGACCAGCCAGTCTCCTCGGGTATTCCGTACAGCGATTGCATCTTCTCGTATTGTTTCTTGAAAGTCCGACTGGTGTTTGATCCAGCCATGCTCATGCGAATATGTGCTCTTTCAAGGTACACTGGCATGGGGCCACCGGTCAAGTCCATGACATTGTCCAGAACCTTGAGGGCTTGTGGACAGAGCTCGGTCTGTAGCAGACGCAGGAGCGGTGAGATTAGGTCGGGAGTTTTGTTTGCAATTTCTGGCTTTCGCGTATCGATTGTGGGGATGACCCAGCGCAGTACCTCTAGTGTGTTGATTTTGACCCAGTCGAGCTTGTTTGCTAAGAGGCCAAGGAGGAACACTAGGCTTCCGAATTCCGAAGTGGGGAAGAAGCTGGCGTGAATGGCTGTAACGATCGACTGCAGAAAGGTGTCGTCCGAACGGTGTCTTCTTTTTGCCAACATTGACAACGTTTGAGCTAGATCGGTACATTGGTAGTCTTCGGCAACCTGAGCCAACACTTCAGCACTAGCGCTAACATCTAGATCCTTGTAGCCTGGGTCGAATGATCGCAAAAATCGTGGCATGTTCGCGAGTACAGTATAGAGGAGACGGCTTTCGTCGCCCACTAGTCTACTAGATGGTAGGACTACAAGGCGTTCGAGCAGACGTAGTGACCGATCCAAGCATAGGCTCGACCGCACGCCCTTGTAGATGAGCGGCGAGAGACCCTCAAATTGACCTTCCCATTTCTCGGGGCAATTCTCCTCCAGGATTCGGAGGACAGCAGGATCTCTCAAATCGATTTTGTCTAGGAACTTGTCTAGCATAAGCATGCTCTCCATGAACTCGCCTTCATGTATAGTGTCTAGACAAGCGCACGTTGTCCAGAAGAGTTGGGGGTATTGTAAGAGATCTCCAGGTTGTAGCGCATCGATGATAGCGCGTAGCGTCGTCAGGATTTCCATAGAGAAGGTCTGGATGTCGCTTTCTTCGTCTGAGATGGTGTTGGAAAGTCGTGCTAGCATGTCGGAAAGCATTTGTTGGTCGAGCGAACTAAGAATGCACCGGAATAGCTGGAAAGAGCGACAAGCCAGGTGCCGTACCGGACATGATGTTGCCCAATTCAGCGCCACCTTCCCCCAAGCTTCCCTGAGCCCAGGATAAGCGAATGAGAAAAAGCGAAGCACCTCAGCAGCCACGTAGGTCATAGATTCAGGTACTTTGCTACCAGAATCTTCTGCATCCTTCCCGTTCTTGTCGTCGTAGTTCCACACAACCTTCGTATCGTGTCGACGGACGCTCTCGATGAAGTCTTCGATGGACCTCTTGTCTATAGTGGACGAGTTGTCCTCGATCTTTGAGATGACCAACTCATGTATGAGATGTACAAGCATTTCTCGTGCTTGATCTTGGACCACAGGGGTATAGTGATCCCAGAGCACAAGAATCACCTGGAGAAGGAGCGGAATGTGTTCCCCACCTAGCTGAACAGGAGAAACCATGAGGTCCACGAGCAGGATGAGACAAATCTGACCTAGTGCAAACCCAGACTAAACCCTTGTTAGCTAGTGCGCGAAGGTCATGGCGGCGGTCGGCTTACCTGTTTGTTGCTGGTGGGCAGCAGAGCGCCTAGATCAGCAAGGTATGGAAGGTTAGCAGCATCTGGGGGTGGGGGAATAGGTTCACGCTTCTCTTGGACCATCGACCGTGGATTGATTTGCAGCAGTAGCGCTTCGACGACCTTCAGACCTGCCGGCGTGCTTGACAAGTGTACTACAATCTGCTTCGAGTAATCGACAAAGTTTTGCTCTCGCTTATCCAAACAGAGGTTGATGATGAAGTTCAGTATGAGTTGCACGTTGCCGGCATACGGTCCAGTCGCTAGAGCTTGCCAGAGCGCCTGGATCTCATTGTGGAGCGCACTACTGCAGCGAACAGTGATCTCGAAGAGGTTCACTAGAAGCATGTAGGAATTGGCCGTAGGTCCACCATCAGGATTTACCTGCAGTTCCACGGTCTGTACCCATGGTAACATTGCCGCAACCATGTTTCGTTGATGATCTGGTTGCAGTTCTTTGAAGTAGTACGAGAACTGCGAGAAAACCAGGAAGGCAAGCTCTGAGTGCTGTTTAGCGAGTCGTCGTGAAACCTCGAACTGAGCCAGCTTGTAAACAGCGATGGTCTTATCAGATATGCTGATGTCGAGATCCTGTAGCTTCGAATTCTTCTGTTCGCGTGTTTCTAGCGTTCTTAGCAAGCGTGCAGATCGCATGCGTATCTCATTGTTCTCGTGTCCGAGGGTATAGAGGCCTGCGCTGAGCACCTTCCAATACGGAAGTTTATAATCTTCGCGTTCCGTAAGGACCCGTGTGACAACCTCGAAGTAGCTCTCAAGTGATTTTGACGATTTGGAGAGATAGCACATCTCAATTGCGCGGTCGAGAAGATAGGGGTGTTCGCGGTTGTGGATGATCAGATTGGTCAGTGCACGTCGACCAATAGCGTGGGTTCTGTCGCTAGGCGTCTCAAAAATGCTGTCGATCCACGAGAGCATTCGGCGGACATCGAATTGAAGGAGAACTTTGCTGTCAGTGGTGATGCTGACCGGGCCGCCGCAGAGAGCAGCCATAGCACTGAGTGCAGCTGTACGGAGATCTCGTTTTTCGATTTCCATTGCTGCGGTCGCGATACCTTTGTTGCCCAATTCGGCCTCGCGGTCGAGCATTGACCGTCTCATGTTTTCTTCTCGCTGTCGGATTTGAGACTGATTTGCCGAGTAGCCGCACCAGTCCTCCATAAGCGTGAATGCGGCTTTGCGAGCCTGGAAAGGCATCCATTGGAGCGGATCGTTTGTCTTGTTGATACCTTCAAAAAGCACTTCTATCAACCCGCAATAATGGGTTCGAAGCTTCTGGTAATCCCACTCGTTTTGGACCTCCGCGTCGCTCAAGAAGATTCGAAGGTCTTTGGTGTAATTGACGAGGTTATTGAGAATCCAGTCGTCATTGTATGCTTCCGGCGACTTCAAGAAGTGGGACGTTAGCTTATAGACGTGCGTAATCTCGGTCCGCAGGTGATCCGTCCGATGGCTGCGGCGTGGGCTGCTCATTGTCCGGTTGTGTACACCCATCCGATTCTTCGCTTCTTCGGCACAGGCTGCAGCATGGACCTGCAAAGATTCCAGCAGCGTGCGGTACAAGTTTAGGTTGATAGAGCCCAGACCGGCCACAGCTGCGTCCCGTATCGCAGAATTGTCGATTGAGAGGAAGGGAAGAACTTTCGCAAATAGCTCACTGGCCGAATATACTTTGTTTGTGCTCTTCTGCGAGGACTTGGAACTTTTCCTAGAATGTACCAATTGACTGTGAGCAGTCGGATGGCTGCTGACGCCGAGGTTGGTCAGTGTCGTGAATGCGAAGATGAGATAAAGTTTCCATTGCTCGATGACCATCTCTGGCGCGGTTGTGGCAAGGCGGCTGCTCGTCTTGCCCATGTTGGATTCGAATGACGCATACGGGCTAGCTCGGGGCCCTTCTGAAAAAGATAGTAACGTTCGGTGCGTTTGGGATAGTCGAGCACACACAATATCTCTTGTGAGCGTAACGGCAAAGGGACAGACTTCGAAACTAATGCGTATCAGGTTCGGGAATATTTTGAACCATAGCGTAGAGTCGTAGGGAACGTCGCTGCTACAAAGTTCGACCAGAGTGCTTTGCACATTGCTTTTTCGCATTCCTCTCTGCAGACGGCTGCGTTCTGCTAGAGACAGTTTCTCGTCACTGATTTCCAAAACCTTTTGGGGGCTTCCCTCCATTACGCGGATGATTCTTGTGTTTGAGCCGCCCAGAGCGGTGTCGAACTCGGTGATGAGTCGTAAAACGGTAACGGCGTAGGATCGCACACGGCGCGAAGGTGAGCATAAGAAGAAAAGGCCATGCGATTCCACCTCATCAACATGCGCCCAGACCGACGAAAGATCCAGTTGAGCGCCTCTGTTACCTGTCCCGTCATCCGGTGTATCCAAAGCAGCTTTTCGGGTCTTCTTCTTGATTTCTTCGATCCAGATCTCAAGCAATTCTACATAGAGCTTTAAGGTGCTCTCTATATGACCTGCACCGAGCATACCGCCATCTGACATGGTGGCATAGCGATCGTCAAAGTTGAAAATGAACCTAGCGAATCCAATAGTCACTTGTTGCGCGTGCGATTGCCGCGCGATTGACTTCAGAGACTGCGCAGAAGAAGCTGCGATAGTCCCCTGCACATGGGCCGTTCCAGTGCACAGAAGGTTGATGAGAGAGTTGAATGGAATGTGGGGGCTTAGACAACGGGGTAGAGCTTGGACAGCAACGTGCAGGAGGTCGTAGAAGCCTTGGCGAGGATCTGTCGAGGCTTGATGATCGTCTCGGCGGTTGAAGCTGAATGCTTCGGACATGGGAGTCTTTGGGGTCTGTAAAGCGAATTTCTCGTCCAGTACGGCCTGGCCACCAAAGGTGTTGTCGCATATGATGGTGATCTCACCAAGAATCTTACAAAATCGGACATAGTACTCCTTCGCTACTTCTGCAAAGTCCTTGAAGTTCACAGGCCGCGAGAGCCGCTCCTCTTTGACGAGAGATGACTTTATCGACAGGTTTAGCATAGGGCGGGGGCTAATGGGAAGTGCCGGAAGATGTACGTTAGGGTCAGACTCGGCGAAGTTGGGAAATGGTGGCTGCGTCGGGCCTTTCGACTCTCCTTCCAGGTTACCCTCCAGGTCTGACATAAGGGCTAGAAATGAGCGAATGGCTATAACCATCCGGTCAGGATCCAAATTTTCAACTCGTAGATCTCGACCCGAAAAGAACATTTCGGAGTTTAAGAGAGGGAAGATGATGGCCCTAAAACATAAGTCTTGGTACTTGAAACCGATGATCCGGGTAAGTTGTATCAGAGGTTCCGCAATAGCCGGCTCTGTGGACAGGTATGATCGCCTGCCGGGCTGGAAAACCATGCGAATAATGTCCTCGAGCCTTCGTATGGCAACGTTCGGCGGATCGGGGGAAGTGCGATATATATATGTCCACACAAGTTGACATATTCCTCTCAGCGCAATAGCTCTTGTCGAGCGCTCTTTGAGTCGTGGCTGCGAAGACAATGAAAGCCCTGACCATTGGGCTGCAAATACATCGCTTGGTGAAATGCACAGGATAGCGGACATGAGCGGAAATGCTTCGTTCCAATGTTTGGGTTTAGTGAGAAGCAGTGCACATCTTGCCTTCAATACCTCGGCCACATGCTTCCATTTGGGTATGCTTAGCACAGACGAAGCCGTCGAGGCGATGCGCAGGAGGAATTCCCTCAGTACCTGGCAGTAGGCGTATTTGATGGTCTGGCCGTGGGAATTGGCGAAGAGCTTCGCTGCAGAAAGCATGAAGTCGCAGGTAGCGTCCCAGGGATCTCCGGGAACTGTGCTGACTCTCAAATACCGCATTCCTCGCACAAGTAGAGCGCCTTTGAGCTCAACCTCCCTGTTGAACTGACCCTTGAGGGAGGACTGGCTATCCACCGTCTTCAAATCGGTGATGAACTTGTCTTGCACGCTGTCAAAAATGAGGCCACTGAGTACACCTAGCAGTTGGCTGTACACGACCCAGTTAGCGTGGTTGAGAGGAGACTCGTCTACCTGCTCCGGGTCGACGGTGTTTAATTGCCCGTAGAACAGACTCAGCAGGCGCTCGGCCATGTCCATGGTAAGGTACTGCAGCTTGGTTTGGGTGATGATTTCAATGAGCACACGGCAGAGAAGATACGTGGAGACGGTCGAGCGCTGCTCTGCTTGGGTCACCGTCTGCTGCAGAGAGCTCATTTGTTCAGGACCAGTCAAGAGCGAGGGCGCCGAGTGGCCGTCCGAGTGCTGGAGGGGCTCCGTATTGCGGCGAGGGAGCACTGAGGCCGGCAACGGTGTTGCTTGTCGAGCCTTCCGCGATCAGCTTGACTTTCACATAGGGGTGCAACTACCCACATTGGCGAGCTTGATGCGATGGTGGGCAGCATCCTCGCTCTTGGCCTTCCGCCAGAGCATTATCGTGTCGATCAGAGGCTTCGGCTTGATGCGCGCAATGTAGCCCAGGGCCGATATGAGCTGGTCGAAATTCGGATCCACGCCGGGACCGCATACCAGCTCCACCCTGGCTTCGGGCTGGCCGCGCTCTGTCATGCACTGGGCGATCTTCTGGTCGGCCTGGAGGTTGAACTGGACATGCCTCGTTAGCTCGGCTTGCAGACTGTCTGGCCGCACTCACCGAATTGAAGAGGTGGTGCAGCGCATACTCGCCCACCGTCTTCGTCTCGTGCGGTGCCTGACGAGACTGCGAGCGGTGGTGGTGATGGCCGCCTTTTCGCGAGCGCGCACTCTGGGCCCTCTCCGGCCTGCGCGGAGGGACGCTGCCGTCGTTGGTTGCACCATTCGCAGCATTTCCGCCCGAGTGCGTGCCCTTGGCCGCGAAGGCTTCGGCTATGCTCTCCTGCGACATGACGGTTCCATCGATGGTCGAGCCACTGGCGGCGATGGCCTGCGGGCTCAGCGGACTGGTGGCGGGCGAGTTCACAAAACTCGTGTTGCGGGAGTGACGAAGGCCATGTACGATGGAGGCCTGGCGGTTGTGGGCGTAGGACTGCGAGGGCTTGCGCTCGATGCTGCGCTCGATGCTGCGCTCGGGGCTCGAGTGGCTGCTGGCAACGACGACGGCTGGCGTCTGCGAACGCGGCGAGAGGGTCCGAGACGAAGCAGTGAGGGCTCGCCCGCGTGTTACCGACGGCTCGTGGGAGGGGATGGAGGGGCCCAAGGGGGCTTCTATATGGTGCGACGGAGTCCCAACGGGAGGGCGAGTTTGCGCCAGTGGGGAGGGAGCAGCTGCAGCGTCGCAGGGGTCAGCAACTCACGGCCACAGAGAGGAGAAAGGCGACGTCCAAATAAGCTCCGACCTGACACTGCAGCGCCTGGAGTCTGCAAAACGCGAACGCTGTGCCGCCACGGCCACGAAGCGGTTTCGCCGTGGTTTGGGCGGTTTGATGCCCGTCCCGAAACAGCAAAAGGAAACGCCAATTCACTTACACATGCCGCCGGCCTGCTCGGGGTCGTCATTGGGGGTGCGCGGAGGAGACTGCGGCCGACACTGAATGGCTCACGGCCAGACAAGGGGGGGGGAGGGGGCGGGAGAGGAGATTTCGTCTCTGGCGTGGCATCGGTCGCTGTGCAGACGTTGGATGGAATCGCAAACCCCTGGCGCGCCTCCAACTCGTTCCTGAAAGGCTAGGCCGATAGTGGATAGCCATGATGGCTGGGGGCGGATCCCCAGGCCTGACGGCGACGATCACGAAGGCGGCGGGAGCTATGCAATTCTCGGTAGTGCCCCTGGGCGCGGTGCCCGTGGGCGGATGTAGGAGAGAGGATGCAAGTAGCAAGTATGGAGAGCTGTCATGGCGGCCCAGATATGTCGCGTTGACGAACCGCACATGGCCCTGGAAATCCACATACGCAATGGAACAGCCGACTGCGCCGCGAGACTGGTGCATGGGAGTCGTGGGCCACACAGGTGCGGATATCAGACTGGCAGCTTGGCGGCGGCGGCGTAGGCATTCTAGTGTTCGATCAATGTGGGATCGCGGCGCGCTGAGTCGGTTCTGGGCGGCCATGTTCCGTCCGATGCTCTTCTCAGTACGCCTGGCGCCGGCAGAGCAGCGCTGCCGGCTGAGAGCTCACCGTCGTCCCGTGCTGGGCTGGGGACCGTCAGTCGTCTGGCAGCCGTAGACCGGTGCCGAGCCGACTACCACGCGTATAAGAAGACAGCGGTGCCGCGTCGTTGCTACTGGGCAGAGAGCATTCGCAAGCCATACCGGCGTGTAAGGACCGGCAACAGCGTCGTGGGTGCGGAACGCCGGCGTGCTCGGCAACACACAAGCCTACTAGAAGGTTCCCAGCGGAATCCAACGTTCCGACCGCGGCACTCCACGCGCGCAGTCGTTGACGGCATCATTTCGCCTCCAGCAACGTCCCCGCTGGTCGTCTTCGAGACTGCCGTTGACATTCACAACAGACGTCCCAAGCGACCTCCACAGCTGCGCGCGCACCCCGTCGCGTCAGCCGATTTCTAGGATCCCCTGATAAGCCAACGGCGCGGTACATAGGAGGCGCCCGGCCCCTGGACAACCGATCCTCCCACCACCGCCCGCCGAACGCCGCATTCAAATATTCCATCGCTTGTCCTCTTCCGCGCGGCTTTCCCCCACCGTCACCTGCCACGGCACCGCTGCACCATGGCCCAACTCGACACGCTCGACATAATCGTGCTCGCTGCACTCCTCCTCGGAACCGTCGCCTACTTCACAAAGGGCACCTACTGGGCCGTCTACGGAGACCCCTACGGCAACGCGCTAGCCGTCGGCAATGGCGCCGCGAGGGCCGGCCGGTCCCGCAACATACTCGAGAAGCTGGAGGAGTCGGACAAGAACTGCGTCGTCTTCTATGGCAGCCAGACGGGCACCGCCGAGGACTACGCCAGTCGCCTGGCGAAAGAGGGGCACTCGCGCTTCGGCCTGAACACCATGGTCGCGGATCTGGAGGACTACGACTACGACAATCTAGACAAGTTCCCAGATGACAAGCTGGCCATCTTCGTCCTCGCCACCTACGGCGAGGGCGAGCCCACGGACAATGCGGTCGAGTTTTACGAATTCATAGGCTCCGAGGACATCAGCTTCAGCGAAGGCGGCACGCTCAACGACAAGCCGCTCAGCAACCTCAAGTACGTCGCTTTCGGTCTCGGCAACAATACGTACGAGCACTACAATTCCATGGTCCGCAACGTGGACAAGTACTTGAGCAGGCTCGGTGCTACCAGGCTCGGTGCTGCGGGTGAGGGTGACGATGGCGCCGGAACCATGGAAGAGGACTTCCTGGCGTGGAAGGAGCCCATGTGGGCTGACGTGTGCGAGAAGATGGGCTTGGAGGAGCGCGAGGCCGTCTACGAGCCCGTGTTCGAGATCACCGAAAGGGACGACCTGACCCCGGAAGACGACACAGTCTACCTCGGCGAGCCCAACAAGAACCACCTCGAGGGCACGCAGAAGGGGCCGTTCAACGCCAACAACCCATTCATTGCCCCCATTGTAGAATCTTCCGAGCTCTTCACCACTCCCGAGCGAAACTGTCTACACATGGAAATCGGCATCCAGGGCTCCAACCTGTCCTACACCACTGGCGATCACATTGCCATCTGGCCTACGAACGCTGGGAAGGAGGTCGACCGCTTTCTGAACATCCTTGGTCTCGGCGAGAAGCGCCACAAAGTTGTTGCGGTCAAGGGTTTGGATCCTACGGCCAAAGTCCCGTTCCCGTCCCCGACGACGTTTGATGCCATCGCTCGCTATCACATGGAAATATGCGCTCCGGTATCACGTCAGCTTGTATCTAGTATCGCACAATTTGCTCCTAGTGAGGACATCAAAGCTGAGATGGTTAAACTCGGTAGTGAAAAGGACTACTTCCACTCACAGGTCACCGATCGCGCTCTCAACCTAGCCCAGCTGTTGGAGATATCCTCCAAGGGCGAGCCATGGTCGAAAATACCCTTCTCGCTCATGATCGAAGGTCTCCTGAAAATCCAGCCCCGATACTACTCAATTTCTTCGTCTTCCTATGTACAAAAAGACAAGATCTCAATCACCGCCGTCGTTGAGTCAGCCCAGAAGCCGGGAGCCCCGCATATCTTGAAGGGCGTTACTACAAACTATCTGCTGGCCCTGAAGCAAAAGCAGCACGGCGAGCCGAATCCGGATCCGCATGGTCTCAACTACGCCATCACTGGTCCCCGCAACAAGTACGATGGCATTCATGTGCCTGTACACGTTCGGCACTCCAACTTCAAACTGCCCTCAGATCCGTCAAAACCCATCATCATGGTTGGTCCCGGAACCGGTGTTGCGCCCTTCCGTGGGTTCCTCCAGGAGCGTGCGGCTCAGGCCAAAGCCGGCCAGACAGTTGGTAAGACGGTGCTGTTCTTCGGCTGCAGAAAGCGGTCCGAAGACTTTTTGTATCAGCACGAGTGGGATGTAAGTTGACCTTGCTGCATATTGTCTTAATATCGCTTGCTAACCTTCGCTTCAGGAATTCAAGAAAGTTCTTGGCGATAGCTTCGTCCTACATACTGCCTTCTCTCGAGATGGCCCCGAGAAAGTCTACGTCCAACACAAGATGGAGGAGTATGGTGAGGAGCTCAACAAGCTGCTAGAACAGAAAGCCTACTTTTACGTCTGCGGTGACGCGGCGAACATGGCACGTGAGGTCAACACCCTGTTGAGCAAGCTCATCTCCAAATACAGGAACGTGTCAGAAACGAAGGGAGAGGAGATTGTGAAGGCGATGAGGGCATCGAACCAGTACCAGGAAGATGTTTGGTCTTGATTCAGTACTTCCACATACGTCTCCAAACATGTCAGCATTTACGGATTGCGGGTTTAGACTAGAGCGCGGGTGCTCGCCATACATAGGGTTCTGGTGCATTCACTTCTTTCTGCATGGTCTGCTTTGCGACTTTCGGATGTCTTTCTCGTATATTTCAGCGACCTAAATGAACATGATGCTTATTTTGTTTCGTACATCAATTCGTGCTCCAAGTGTTCAGGAAGCCCATTGGAGGAGCGCGTCTCTGATTGGTCGGTCGGAAGTGGCAGAATCGCAGGGATGCTGTCCGCCTCGGCCCAACCACAACCTGACTTCTTGCTTATTCAAATGTTCGTTGCATCATTCATGATCTATCAGAATATTTCTGCATGTCTTCTATTGTCATTGTCCGATCCTCCTTCACAGTCGCGGAAGGAAAAGTCGAGGTGAAGCTCGATTTTTCTAGCATAAAGTGCCTCTTCCTACCCTTTGGGACTTCTTCGCATGCTTTGAACAGCCGTCCAAGGACCGAGCCTGTCCTCATACACCAAACGGGAGACCGCCCGATTCTTTATCCCACCCTGGACTTTGTCAAACTTCGGCAAAGCAGTGATGAGTCCCTGTACCACGGCCCGGGTCGAATGGATATGAAGCGAGTACCCCAACCCCTTCCTTGGGCGCGGAGTGTTGCCAGGTGATCCGATTCCCAGGTCCGAGGTTGAGACCAGTAACATGAGACGAGCCACAGTGGATGATGTTAGAGGGGCAAGTGGACGGAAGAAGAAGGCCGTTTGACACCAGATGCGTGCAGGCCCAAGGGAGCACAGCATGTATGACAGCCGGGGCCAACCTCCAGCCATCACAATCTCCCCATGTGACGACTCGACACTGGCGCCGTATTCATCTGCCACCCCGCACACGCTCCCCGGCATTTTCAAAAATCTCTGCTTGTGTAGCTATGCAGAAGGAGCAGGGTTCGATAGGTCGCGGGACACTTTGCATCTTTGCCCATGTCCAACGTTTCAGCAGACGAACGAATGTGCGGGTGGCTGCACTGGACTTGCGCCTCCGTGGCCGCTGGAATATGCGCCCAGAGCGACACGCGGCGAAGCAGGCAACACCCTATCGAGTGATTTTTGTCACACGTTGGCCCTGGGAGCGCTTCATGGGGCCGTGTACAGTACCCTGAGGGAGGCAGTGTGCCATAAGGGTTAGTGTTTACACTCGAATCATATACTGTGCACCGACACCTCGATTCCAGGAGAACGATTCGCAGCCCCGAGATGCGCGGCTTTCCACATCTTCGAGATTCAGCGTTGCGCGAAGCACTCATGTCTCTAATAGTCGTAACGCATGCTTCAGGTTGAGGAGGTTGGCGAAGTTGCGACAGGCTTCGGAATAGGCCCTTGCTTCTGCATTACCGTTGCAGATGGGCCGGAAATTTTCCCATCAACGGCGCGTTGGCGAGATTGACCACTGCACCGTGGCGACGGCTTGTGGAGGCCCTGCGGCGCAACTAATGGCGTCCTGCATGTCAACAACAGTCCGCGGGGCTAGGAGATTTGACCTCGACCTCGACCTCGAACCCGACTGTACCACTTGACTAGCATCGTGGTGGCCACAGCACCGTCGCTTGTCATTTGGTGACAAGCGGGATGCAGCTGCACCTATCCGCAGGGCTATTTGAGGCTTCGTACAGGCGGGCAGTTAGGCATACGCTGTTGTGAGAGTTCATCCCGTGTCTGTGTCTCCTCACTAACGTGCTGCAAGCTTACCCAAGTCAGCCCGAAAGATGCGCCTCGTCAGGCGTTGACGATCCCGGCGCGAGCGCTCGAACTTCTATGGAAGCAAAAGATGAGAAGCTGACATATCGGCTTTTCTGCATGGACGATGCCGCCAAGGAGATGCCACCCCCACTGGATGCTAACTTCGAGGCGATTCCTTTCTGAGACGAGACATATCTCTGTTGCTGAGCCAGCCTTACTGCAAGGGTTTGGTAGTAGCTTTTCGGCCTTTGCGAGCTCCGCTATAGCTTGACTGCAGCCGGTGCGCCCAATGGCCACGGGAGTACTACAAGCCCGTCTGAGAAGGGCTTGGTGGCCCGTGGCGGATGCGGGCAATGATGTGCACGACTGACGCTACCCTGTACCGGCTGCATGTATCGCACCAGTCGCCGATATCTTCATCCCTGAGGTACACAGCAAGTTGCAGCGGACGCCAGCGCCGGGGATATGTATTAAAGCAGCACCTCACCCATCGCGGCGAGCGGAGCACAACACGCACCGCAGCCTTCTTTCCTCAAGCAAAGGTCGACATCAATATTGAAACAGCTCTTCCGGAGTATCACTTAGGCCCACCGCGTGTGTCCAGATAAGAGACAGGGAAGAAAAAGGCCCACCACAGCCCGCCAAAAACCATCACCGTCACCTTCAACTGCTGTCGTATCGGTATCTGTTTACTATTACTTGGCTGACGGTGCATTCTTTGGAAGGTGAGTACTTTCTCGCTCTCCCTATCTCTCGCATGGCCGAGGATCCTGAGGGGAAGGCGAGGCCGCTGGGCGTGTATACAGAGCGCGACGCTCCTCACCACCACCACGACGGCGCCTTCCTCCAGCGCGACGGCGGGTAGCGACCCGCCGCTGCAGACTTTTCTTCCCGTTCTGCCCCTCGTTCGTCTTCTCTTCTACACCACGCACTTCTTTCTCACCAGTACGCTTCAGTGGCCACATTCTTTGTAGCTTTTCACAGGTCAGTCGTCTGCTCCGCCCATCTCGACCCCTACGACCCAGGCACTAACATGTCTTGCCAGCTTTGGAGTCACTACCAGTCCCGCACATTGCAAAAGTTTGACATTTACGACTCGGTGAGTTCTACACAGGGTTGCTTCCGTGTTGTCTCTCTCCTTCCGTTCCTTTCACTCCACGACCCGCCAGCTTGGCTCCCGCCGTCTTGCTTCAGCCTTCGCCCAGCCACATCTCCTCTGTTCACGTTCACCAGTTCACCCTGCTCCTCTCATGGCTCGCCAAGCTTTGCTTACGAGCTTAAGAGCATGCTCGCTTCCGGGAGAGTACTTGCACTGACTTCTAGCGCAGAGCACCGTCTTTCTCCTGCATCTCCATCGACTCGCCAGAGTTTCGTTGTTCAAGCTTCCTCGCCGGCTTCAGTAAAGATTCGCCCCGTCCACACTTCTTGATAGAAGTGCCTTGTCCTTTACGGTCGTCCAGCTCTCGCATTCATCTCTCCGGTCGAGCGGCCTTCTGCTACCACACGAGACACCTCACAGACGCAACAATGGGCTCCAATTCTCGCCAGAACAACTACCCCACTTCGGCGCCGGGTTACAAGAGCCAGGCGATGATGAGCCACTACAATCAGGCTGCCCAGGGTCATGGCACGTCGCAATACCTCCAACACCGAGGTCTGCCGATGTCCCCCCAGCACGGTGAAAACAGCATGCAGAATCTGACAAACAACATGGCAGCCATGAGCGTCCACGGTGCGTACGGATCTTCCAAGACGGCTGCCTCGGTCATGTCCGGCAGCGCTTCTGAGTACAATGGCCTTCCCCTGGCCCAAGGCCAAGGCCTCTGGGTCCCCAACGTGTACGGCGTCATGGCTAGCACGAACCAGCAGCAGCCGACCATGGCCCACTCGCCGGGCATGTACAACCATGCGGGTGCCTTCGTCACCCAGCCCAACTACCAGTACGGCCAAGCCATGATGGATAACAGCCCGATGGCTCCCGGCTGGGCTTCCCGCGTCTCTTCAGGTGACATGCCAACCCTGATGACGCCTCGCCGCGACTCTGTCTCTTCCAATGAGAACGATATTCCCGGCACCCCATACACGAGTGGTGGAATGTACCGCTATGGCACGTCAACGGCGATTATGGACCGCTCTCCAAGCGGAATGTACACCAACAGTGCCACCCCGTCGCCTTCCCAGCTAGCCCAGTACCAGCTCATGAACCCCCTGCAGAAGCAGCAGTCGCTCCCATCGCTCGCGCCGCACATCCTCGCGCTCTTGAACAAGGATCCTCCAATTCCGCGGGCCATCCCCGCACCTAGCTCTCCTCTCAAGCCGCTTGACCGTAGCTTGGAGAACAAGACGGGAGAGACCAACGTTTACATCCGCGGCCTGCTTCCAGAGACGACCGACGAGATGCTGAACACTTGGGGCAAGCGCTTTGGCGATATCCAGAGCTCCAAGTCCATCATCGACTTGAAGTCTAACCTATGCAAGGGGTAAAAAGCCTTTTCCGACTCTACTTCGGCCCTGCTGACTTTTCTAATTAGCTTCGGCTTCATCAAGTACCACAACTTCGAGGACGCTGAAGACTGTATTCGCGGCTTTCACTACTTGGGATACGAGGTTAGCTTTGCTCGGGTGAGTGCCCTCCCCAATCCTTGATCCCTTGGTCTATTGCCGCTAACATCTTCGCAGGAATCGTTTTACTCCAAGCTCAAGAAGTTCGCCGACGACCACAACACAAATCTCTACGTGTCGAACATTCCCAAGAACATGAATGAGCATGTATGTCGCTTGAGATCTCGCCCTGGTACCCTCTCTTACCATGAATAGGAACTTGGCGCCATCTTCGCTCCGCACAAGGTCTGCTCTAGCAGGATCCTGCGAGACAGCTCTGGCAATGGACGTGGCGTTGGATTTGCTCGGTAAGTACTTTAGCCGTCTATTCCTTTGTCGATGGCATTGCTTACTTTCCCAGTTTTGAGACGCGCGATGTCTGTGAGGAAGTCATTAAGAACTTCAACAACACCCCCGTCTCCAAGCCTGGTGGCGAAGAGCACTTGATCCAGATCCGTTACTCGGATACGCACGAGCAGAAGATGCTCAAGCAGCAGACTGCTGCAGGCCGCATCTTCCGTGCTGCCGAGTATGAAGTCGGCGTTGCTCAGGCTAGGGCTTCGAGTGCCGGTCCCGACCGTTACTTGACCATGTCTCCGGATGATCAATCCCCTGCAAACGAGTTCGAGCTGTTCATGCATCAAGCGTAAATCGCCGCGATTACTGTATAGCATGACTTGGGCTAATCATCCGTAGTAACTCGGCTTCCTACATGCCTCCTTCAGCGCGCTATCGCCAGCCCTGGGCACCTGCGATTCCGTCGACGCTAGGTATGTCTCGCCCTGTCATGCACCCGATGGCTCATGCCGGTGGAATCCGGGCTGAAAACGGCGGGTCCGAGCATGGCGCCGACATCAAGACGACCCCGGCAACTCCGGTCAAGGAGGAACATGCCTCGCCAACGCGACGCTCCGGTAGCGAAGAGTAAAGGCAAACGTTACGCTTCGACTTTCTCGTTCTCGCCTTTCGGCTCCGGTTGTCGTCATCCATCCATGTACCCATATTTTTCACGATCGTTTCCTGGACATGGGCAAATATATCTTCTTTGAGGGCCTTTTTGGAGCCAGCCATAAACCAACATTCTACCCGGACGACTGATCGAGCACAACAATATGCTGCCGATGCCCTCCGTTATATTAACATCCATGGCGATCCGTTGATGGCCCAGTCATTCCTTTCTCGTCCAACAGGGCCACTCTATTCCTGTCGTTGACACTTTAATACTTCGCCTACCGGATTATCCTCTCGGACTCTAACGAAAGCGAGCCTTCTTTCTTCTTCCTATGCCTACTGGTGTTTTATAGTCGGCCTTTCATCATACTAGCGGCATATAATTTCATTTGGGACGGATGCGGGAACGCAGAAGCATCTTGGTGGATAGTGCAGCACAGCTTTCATCGATGAAGGATAGATTTCAGCCGGTTGCGGGCAAAAGTATCATGGGAGGATCTGTTCGTAGCTTCCATAGTTCGGGGTATGATAGGGTTCCTAGGTTGAATGGTGTCTCTCATGTGATGCTTGTGTTTGGTTGTGCGATGTGGCGACACGCCCGGATGACGCTCGTTTAGCTCGACTTGCTGTGTTCTAACTTACGCAGTCGGCGTGCAGAGGCTTGCTTCAACCTTTGTCATGGACTTTGGTGGTGGTGTGGTGGTGTGGCGGTACAGGGGGCGGTGAAACGTGGGTCACACGACTGCGGCGCGGCAGCCCTGTGACGTGTGCTTTGCTCAGCATGACAAGCGACTCCTGATCAAAAAATTCACAATTCGTTTGCATGACCGCGGCGATGCGCTTCCATGTGTCGCATGATAGAGTTGTCTTTTATTCGCTCTGATAACTTGACGCGAGAACGTCGGGCGTGGGCATTGGAACAATTGAACCTACACGCTGATGCGTTTGCGTGGAGAAATATGAAGGCGGACGAAGCTGGTGACGAAGGTGATGACGGGAATGACGGAACGGGGCGATTTTGATGTTTTAGGTGTGATTATGGGCAGGGGTTGGTTGGGGTTTTACTTGGACAGGGACAAGGACAGGGGCTTTTCTTTTTTGCCTTGGTAGGTTT
The DNA here is from genome assembly GCA_030770425.1 of Darksidea phi. NCBI lineage: Eukaryota > Fungi > Ascomycota > Dothideomycetes > Pleosporales > Lentitheciaceae > Darksidea > Darksidea phi. The sequence continues at coordinate 35,638 of JASJFT010000141.1, forward strand.
GTCCTTTTCCTTGACCTTGCCCTTTTTTCCTTTGTCCTTGATTTTGACTTTGGTTTTGCGTTTGCGTTTGCGTTTTGCGTTTTGTCGTTTCGTCATCTCGCTTTGGCTGTCACTTACATACATACGTACATAACTATTTTCCAACGCCCTTCAGAAACTCGGTCATACCATCTACACTACACCACTTACTCATCGCGAAGATTCGCAAAGCAAAGCAGAGCAGAGCTACGCAAAACAAACCACCGTAAGGCCAGCCTCAGCACCAACAACAAAAAAAAAGGACATGATCTACCTCATCCACCTCCCCACCCACCGCGCACTCCCCTACCTCACACCAGACCCCACCCTCGCAGAAGACTTCCGCACCTGGGGCTTCACCGTGGAGCGGTTTTCCGACGTCCATCCGCGCGTTTTGGAGGTGCGGTTCCGATTGCATGGGAGAGGGGAGGGAGCTGGGACTGGGGCCGGGGCTGGGGCAAGGGTGCGAGAGCTTTGGGCGGAAGAGGTGCAGAGGAGGAGGCCGGCGGAAGGGGACTTTGCGTTTGATTTTGGGGCGGCGGTGGGGTTGGGGGTGGAATCGTTTACGGAGGGGGTTAGGGGTGTGAGTCCGGGCGGTAGTCGTAGTGGTGGTCGTGGTGGGGGGGTGGGGAGGAGAGAGAGTGTGGAGACGTTGCCGCGGTATGAGGAGCATGGACCGCCGGCTTATGAAGAGTGAAGATTCATTTGAAGTACCCCCCGGATTTAAATACGGGTGCGCGGTGAGGGAACGTGAAATATGGACATGAACAGCAAAGAGAGCGTAATGGAAATGACAGAGAAAGATCGATTCATCGAGCTTGTCTTGGTCGAGCAAGGTGGGAAGATGGGAAGGCGCGATAGAGAAATATTAGAACACGTCCCTGGCCCCCGGGAACGCTTTCGTGCGGGTTTTGAACCATAGCCATCATTCCAGCTTCGCCCAGACGCCACGCTACGTACGCAAAGAAAAGAGCGGAAACACCAAAGTTGATTCAAAGACAAATTAAATAGTAACAAACACATGTAGAGTTCCACTTTCCCATATTTCTCTTCCAAAACGCCTGTATCTATCCCGATCGTAAAGTCATTAAAGGCCGTGCCGGCGCGGTTGGTGAAAGAGAGGAAATCCGAAATCTGAACGAATTTCTGCCGTCTTGCGAGCTTTTAGCGCTTTTGTAATCCAGCATTTGTCGACCGCATAAATGAAAGGTATTAGTCATCATCCAACTCTTGCAGCTCCCTCTCTTTTCGTAATAACTCTTCTCTCATTGCTTCTGCTTCGCGTCGTAGCCTCTCCTTTCTAACCGCCTTCTCTTCTTGCGTGTTGGGTGACGGTCCCGTACTCTCTCGAGCGGACATGGTTGCTAATGAGGGGTCGATGTTTGCGTCTTGCGTTGCGGCGGGGTTAAGGATGGATGATATGGCGTTGGGTCGATGTGGTATGGGATGTGCGGTGCCTATGAGTTGTCCGTCCGAATCTTCAGTCACGCTGCGACTGCGTTTCCTGGGAGACGGCGCGGTTGGATATGTCGTCGAAGGTGTTGGTGGTCCTCCTAGATGCGAAGTGCTGCTGCGATAATTTGTAAAGTCAACGGCGACTGGAATCCTGGGTGCTGGTGGATAGGTCTCGCTCGATTCAATGGTAGCGGATGGGTCCGGGGATACAGAGTGCTCGAAGCCGGGAGTCCCGGTTGTACGCATCTGTGGTGAGTAGCTGGCTGTGGAGGATGGAGCTTGCGTGCCATTGCTAGGGTCCTCAGGCATTATGCGCTTGCGACGCTTGATTTCTTGCTTCTTCATTTCAACGGGTCGAGGTGTGCCGTGAAGCTTGTAGTAGAGACCTAGAAGGTGTTAGTGTGCTAATAGAACGGTATGCAGGAGAGGTACATACCACATGCATTACAGATGGTGTGTCCAGCTTCATTTCTTCTCCAGAGGGGTGTGACGGTGGTTTTGCAGTTTTGACAAGCCTGGATGACGCTCGTTGCTGTAGGCGCCTCACCCATTGTTGCATCCGAGGAACTTGGAGTAGCATTCGCTTGAGCGAGGGCGAACTGAGCCGTCTTAGAGACACGATTGTTAAAAGCGGGACAGCCGCTGCAGCCCTGTTGGCCGCCCATGCCGTTGCACCTACCACCACCAGGACACGTTCCCGCAGCTCCTTGGTCGGCGGCGACATACGTTGCGACGCGGGGAGATACCCCGACATTACCTGGGGAAGTACTTCTATCGTGAGATTGACCTGGGGCTGAACTCTGCTGTACAGATACTGGCTGTCTCGGGGTGTGGCGCTTCATGTTGACTGGGCGGGACTGGTTTCGCGCCTTCAGGTACAGGCCGCATGCATTACAGATGGTTGCGCCCGTAGGCGATCGACGCCACAACGGCGTCCTCGTAGTCCCACAATTGCTATAAAACAGTTAGCATTCCAGATCCTAGGGCGAGCACGTTTCGGGAGCTGCTCGCGGGGAAAGATGGACGACATACCGACAGGTCTGTCCAGTCATTGGTGCATTTCCTCCAGCGATACTCGGAGGCGGAAGAGATGCAGATGTCGCCGGGCTCGGTGCTGTTTCAGGCTGTTCGGTTTGGCGGAGAGGTAACGAATCCTCCAGAGAGTGATAAATTTCTGAAGACTCCGCGGTGGGAGGGGTGGCGGTGTTCTGGTTCCGTGAAGGCGATGTGATGCTCGCAGCTTGGTCGTGGGATCGGTTCAGCTGACTGAGTTGCTCGGCCATTTCCACGTCTTCTCGGCTCGGTTCTCTTGACAGGTGATGAGGATGAGTCGGTGTAGGTGCCAGGGACGTGCCCCCACTGCCCGAGGACTGCACCATGGTTCCCCACGACCGTCCCGTCGGTGGGCAGCGGTGAAGATGCAGGTACGAGCAGCGGTGATGTTGCGATGCGGCAGTGCCTAGGTAGAGCAGCAATCGGGCCTTCGAGGCAACATAGAGCGGCTAGTTACAGGCGGGACACGAGACTTGAGGTCCGGTGGGTTTCCCTCTTCAAGTGCGGGTACCAACACGTGGGTGGCGGCGGGCTGGAGTGATTTGCGGCTGGGTGTGGGTTGATCTCGGTGAACGGTGAACGGTGAACGGTGTGCTTGGGGGCACACTTGCGGGGCCAAGCAGCGTCTTTATGGGGACCGGCGGTCTCAAGAGAATGAATCTTGGTCGGCACGTGGTTCCTCGTCATCCGCCAGCTCCTCATGGGCGTTGGAAGGTTTGGAAAGCATTCGGTGATGCGTAACAGGCAGTCGCGCGCGTCGCACTTTCTCATCCAGGGTCGGCCAATCAGCTTGCGCTTAATGTAAGCATCAGTTGTTAGCGTGCGCCGCAATCGCAGCAACCTCAAGCCCTCACGACGCCCACTCGACAGTTCTTTAATAAAGATATGGTGTCCATACAGTTCCTGCGGTCTTGTGCGCTCTGAACGGCTGTGGCTAACCGCCGGCAAGAGGTGACCCATCGGCTCGGGATGATCTACGGGTGGCGAAAAAGAAAGAACACAAACAACTTTGCCTCTATCCAGTAAAAGGCCTGGCATATGGCCGCGGTGGTCCTCGTATTTCGAGCTGCTTCTCTCTGGGCATATTGGTAATGGAGAAAAGGGCGATCCTCTATGGCGGACTGTTGCCTTCAGCCAATCAAGGCAGCCCTAATAGTAGTCCCTGAGCTATCGCATAGCTACAGCACAAGCGTAAGCGCGCAACAACGGTAACGACCGTTAGAGGCGTTAGTCTCAATGTATCAGGTAGCCAACGAAAGATATCATGTTTTATGGTCATTTTTATGGTAAGAGCCTCATCATTTGGTGGTAGTACGAGCCTCACTGGCCTGAAGCATCTAAAAAATATCTTATAGAAACGAAGACAGCGCTCCCGACCATCACCAGCTAGTCCAATCAAATTTCCATTCTCTTTTCCTCATGTCAATGAAATCGGGGCAAAAGTCGAGGTATATCAACACACTTGCGCCAAAATAAACCAGCCAAAAAAGGCCTTGTGCCTATCCACACCATAGATATGCGTACATGAACAGCACGTGGCTGCTCGTGCTGTACAATCAAATCAAATTGGAACCTAGACCCATCCGTGCGAGGAATCGTAACGGGCATCCTCGGATTGCTTTGACTGAGTGTTTAGACTTGTTCAGCACCCCAGCCGGCATCAGCATCGCTATCAAATCTGTCAGGCCTATGGTCCAAGATCGGCTGAAGGATGGAATGGAACATACCGCATGTTCGCAGGGGGTTCGATCGACGGGATGAACTCGAGAACGACGTATCCGACACCAACTACGCCAACAAGCGTGCCCGGAAGCCAACGCCACCAGAGGTTACCGACCGCCACGGAGCCGATAAAGATATAAACTGGAAAGGTTCAGTCACTGAGAACGGAAATTGTAATGAGGTAAACTTACAGATGCCGCGGCCTAGGAAGGAGAACATGAACGAAGCATATCGGGCTACTTGAGGCGGGATCTGGACCTCTGCTGGTTGTCAGCCTGGTTCTATCATTCCCTCTGCCACGGTACGAAAGTGTCCGCCCCCATTTATTCGTCCGGCCAGCTTCCCTTGCGCAAGAGATGCTGATACACTTCATATTCATGTGGAAAGATACAGTTTCAAATTTTCAGAACTTGAGATGACACTGTAGGCCGATGTGCGATAGGGTGAAAGGGGATACGAACCGAGAAGCGCGGTAGCTATGTCTTGGGTCAGCCAAATCCTCCTATCTGAGCGTTCCTCGGAGAACTTACCAACACCGAAAAGGACCAAGTATGCGCCAAGAATGATTGATGAGCTACAAAGGACTATCAGCCTCATTCGTAGCCAGATAATCTACCCTTGCACAGTGTGAAAGCTCGGCCACAACCGTAAAAGTCAACTCAGGCCGCGTACTCGTTCGAGCTTCACGAATGTGTGTATACGGGACCGAGATGCCCATCGAACCGATCACAGAAGTATACGAATTTCGTTTGGGAGTTTGCGATTCGATGCAGCGAGGATGGAGGGATGGATGCCCCGGGCAGACTCACAAGCCGTCAAAGCCTATAAACTTCGTGACGCCGCCGAGCACCATGAACACAGCAACGGCGAAGTTCACCATGCGACTATCCACACGTTAGTCCAAGTTTCCAAAACCGCGAACTCTCCCCGTCGCAATCTCGCAGCCTAGCAAGTAGCTTCGCCAACTCCCTCGGGACGCACTCACAAGATGTCGGAAAAGTCCATGTCGGCGGACGGATCGGAAAGATGTGGGAACCGCAGCTTGACGAGTTAACGGGTAAGGTAAAGGCGAGGCTGAGGCGCAATAATAGGGCGGAAATGACACTGTGTCGCGGATGGATGATGGTGGTGTCGCGCGACGTTTGGAGGTCGCAAGCTCGCGAGAGCTGGCATAACTGCCAAGCGCTCGGTTGCGCTTACTGGGACGTCATAGCGAACCCGCGACTTGATTGGTTGGGAAGCGAGGCCAAACACGTGATGGAGTAGTTCACCCTCGTCCTTCTTTACATTTCTTCCACACAGCTCTTGATATGGCGTGACTCGGCTACATGATTGCACTGGGTTTATATACTCTGCTTCTATGTGCGATGTCTGGCTCATAAATCAAGCTTTGACGGCATATCATCTAGCTTTTGCATCACATAGTCCTCGTCTCGGCTTCTGCACACCTTCTTGATGATTTATTCCTTCGCTCTCTACCTTCCAGCAGTTTGGCTCCAGACTTTCGTCTCTACTGCTGCTCCCTAGCTTCCTCCCACCAGCATCTCGCTCACGCTTGAACAACATATCGTCTATTTCCTTCAGTGCACATCCACTTCGCAGTCTCCGCGCGCTTTCGGCGTGTTCACGCCTGTTTCCCCCAGCATCCTGAAGCTCTAATGACATGTCGCCCCACTCCTCCAAATAACAGCTTCTCCAGATTCCACCCAGCGCCCTTCCACAATCATTACGCTCTATCTTTATTCTCCCCCTCGAGTTCCCACGGAGACGGCTCGCAGTTCAACGGAGGCTCAACGCAGGGCTGGATAGTATTACGCTCATTTTCGAAACTTTAAATATTATCCTCGCCAAAAACTTCAATAGTATGCGTCACAGAGATTCCTGGTACATCCTGCCGTTCACGGTCGTCGCCCTTCTCGGAGTGAGATTCAATGTCATTCGCTCTCCGGTTAGCCCTAATACAATCGAGTTTCCTCAACATTGTTCGGACCACGGCCCTGCCTCCAAACGCGCTCCTAGTCGACCTCTGGGTAGCTTCTGCTCGATTTTTCCTAGTCCGTATCCTTCTGATCAAGCTTCTGCCCCTCCCCAGCCCACCTCTCTGCTCCTGAAATCCAACCATCTCTTTGCTATCGCCCCAGGTTTCCCGCAGCGATGGCATTCGCTCCTCACTGCTAACACCAGGCTCAATTCTCCCTTTTGCATCCAAGTTTCCTATCGCTCTCCTCCAAGTCGGGTCTAAGAAGTCATGTTCGACCACACTCCAACCCCAGCTCTGAAAGTCTTCCACGATGATCTCATCGACACGGTCAGGGAAGGCTATCGCGAAGACGGGATCGTCGCTACCTACAATGGAGTTTGGTGGGTAGATCAGGTAAGGCATGGTCGGGCACGACGCAACTTTGTGTGTTTATAAAAGTTCAAGGTTTTGAGAGCTGGACCTTTGCTGATAGTTCTTCAAGCATTATGGTGGATATGTAGTTCCCAACCATTCAAGTGCATGAGCACCGCCACGACATTGAGAACTATTGAAGCGCATCCTCATTCAAAGACATTCAGTCGCACCCACAACCTTCCATACATTACCCCTCCCTTCAATGAGCGTATGCTCCAATGTCCGAAGCCCAGTCATAAAATAAAGACAGCCCTCATCCAGTAGCTCTTCACAGCTCAATCACAGGCTAACAGTTCATCATGAACATGATCAATACCAAAAACCTCTATTGTAGACAGTAACGGACGCAGTACTAAAATGACTAATCTAGACGCCATACCTCCTCTTCACCTCCGATAACCCACATATATTCTCCGCTTCGAGCCCACGACTCCCTCCTTATGCACGACTCGCACTCTAAACTCCGAGCCCAACCCCCCTTTCATGACCCCTCGTTTCTAATCAATCTGCTTCGCAGCCCTTTTAGACAACCCAAATCTCTTAAGATCATACTCCCTAGTCTCTTTAAAGTTGCCTTGATTAACCCGGATGACCTCGGTAATTTCGCCACTGTCGATTTTCCGCTTCAGAATGGGCCACTCACCTTGGTGGAAGAAGCAAATAGGATCTGGACCAGTCTCCTACAGCACTATTACACGCCCTCATTAGTAGCCTTACTCGCGTACATGCGCGAGTAAGGCTGGAGAACAACCTAACCCGGCTTCTGTACCGTACTGACCCGCTTTGGGCCAAGTGAAAGTTCCGCCTTCAATCTGAAAGTAAGCAAAGTGTGGACGCGGGGGCTAGCTACCTCTCAAGGACAAATAGGAAGCTCGGGCCTTGAAGCGTCACACCAACCTCTAGGCCCCGTCTTTCTCAGTCATTCAGAGGTTCCTTCAACCCCGCCGTTTCACGGATACAATGAACTATGTAAGGACATAGTAGGATTAGTAGGATCAAATAAGGGAACATTAGTCTGAGAAATTCGTACTACCTTCGGTACATGCTCCTTTCGTTCGGTCCGCACATAGGTTAGCTGATCACAGTTCTAGTACGTACGAGGTTGTAGTGTAGCTAAAAACAAAATAGGTACTCCACTAATAACCATTTTCAAATTGGAGTTTCAGGAAAAAGAAGGATTTGAAAATATAGAGATGCCGTATTTGAATAAGCCCAGGGGCGCATATAACCGAATGCGAAAGCTCCGCACCCATCAAAGCTAGAAAGCAAGGAGCGACGAAACAAAATAAATAACAGACACATCACCACATGCCCTTAACACTTACTAGATACAATTCTAAAAATTACCTAAACCTGCTCTTGATCCCATGTCCGTAACACGGAGTTGCTCCCGCCCTCTTCAAATTCCTTACGGCATTCAATCGGAGTTCCTCACCTCTTCCGACGGAAAACCCAAGCGCACCACCGGATTAAGTGCACCGACCATACCAAAGCCAATACCAGGCCAATAATAGAGAATCTACTGACGAAGAGTCTGACCGCTCTTTTCAATGCCGGCACGTAGGTATAGCGCGTATAGAAATTCGTAGCTTGCCTATGATGGACGCCGACGAGTATTGCTTCGCGCTAGGGATGTATTGCTTTGCACTAGCCATGTATTGCTTTGCGCTAGCCATGTATTGCTTGCGACATGCTCCAGCCAACAGGACATACGGTATTAGAGCAAGATCAAGTTATGATAGGTTTAGTTTGGGTATTTGTTATGAGCTGGGTTTTGAGGTTGGAATTTGTCAGCGAACAAGGGCGCATGCCACCACAAGCAGCGTAGGCTCTCGAGGATATATAAATAAGCTGAGCAGCTCATCGTGGTAAGTATATGGCATAGGCGCGCCGGCTTGCATCTTTTGTCCCAATTTGGGACGCTGTTGGACTGAGGGAAAGATAGGTTTGTGTTGAGATCGGACCTGCGATTGGTTGGGGGTTGACATTTGTGCTGTATTGAGTATTTTTCGATCCAGTCAAGGATCGGTGTGAACGGGCGCGCTTACCCTCGCAGATTGATGCTATAAAAGGCTAGATGGATTCCGGGGTCTGAAGCAAGACTATCTGAAGCAATGCCGTATTTTTACTCCGCCGTATCGTTACCAATCAAGTGCAATGCATGCATCGTAGCAGGCAAACAAGGAGAAGAGTAAGAGGACTGAAGGTCCATCTTGCTTAGACACTCAGTGCAGCTTCCTCTCTTTGAAAACCATACTGTATTACCTTGTATCCCGCACAGTAAGCCATGCCGTACATTATCCAAGTCCCCCCGACGCACGACTACCTCCCCCCAACTCTCCACCCCTTCAACCCTCTCGGCGCAGAAATCGGCTCGTTTGTAGCCCTCTCCTCAACATCCACCCTCGACCTCACTCTGGTGAACGACTTCCGCGAGTGGGGTTGGCAGGTACGTCGGACCAGCCGATCCAACAATATTGCTCACCATGTTATTGCTGTAGGTGCGATACCTCGACTTGGACGGTAACAATATCCCTCCTTCTCTGGCCCGCCTCTGTGGCTCCATTTCTCAGTCCGACGATGGTTCCTCTCTGAGAAACGTCCCCACCGGCTCCCACTCGGCGGCGCAGACGTGGTACGAAGGCTATAAGAAGAAAGACGCGAAACATAACTTGAGACACCGCATCTGTCGTGTTTGGGAACAGGAACATGGTCGACGGATCCGCAGTACAGAAGAGAGTAGGCAGCCGAAGAAAGGGTTGAGGGAAAGGTTACATGACTTATTCTAGGAGTGGGCATAGACAGATAATTCATCACGGAATGAGTGGATTGAATGGGGTATGAGGATTCCAATGGGACATAACGATTCTAATTTTGGGCGAGTGGCTAAACGCACTCAGAATGTATGGGTATCGCAGAAGAAGGCAGAATATAGACATAACCTATAATGCCCATCCAGCTTTGGCCTTTGCCGCTTTCGTCGATATCATGGGCGTGAGGTTGGGCTTGATATCGCTCAGGTCGGGAAGTGGGTCTGTGTCCCGGATGTCGAGGATGGTCATTTGTGAAGCGAGTGCTGCTGGTGTGGTAACCTGTGGGGCTTCTGCTTGCACCGCAATAATGTTGTCAACAGGCTCCAGATCTCTGTCAGCCTCGGCTTCTTGCTCGTCGGTTGGATCTTCTTCTTCATCATCCTCGTCCTCGTCTCGTTCGATATCCCCAGCATCACCATCTATGCCATGTTCCTTCATGTATGCATCCAGTTCCTTGGCCATCTTCTTGCTAAAACCGCTAGCCTCAACCTCTACGTCTAGCCTCTTGATGAGTCTCTTCGTAGACTCTTTGAGGAAAGGTCCAGGTTCGTCGCTCGTGAAGCCAAAGCGGCGGTCGAAGAAGCGCTTGATGCAGGCTACGTCTCGATCAAAGTAGTACTCAGCGTTAGCATGCGAAATGGACACCATTTGCGGAAAGTCGATGATGGTAGGAATCAGGGTCACCTTTCCGTCGGCTTCTTCTTTCTCCTCAATTAAGATATTGAACTCGTTGAAGTCGCCATGTATTAGTCCATATTGGGCGAGCCGGACAATGAGCGATAGTAACTCTGCATAGAGTGACGCGGGGTCGCCGACAGCTGATATTTGACGCATGGGGAAGGCATTGATAAGGCTCATGATGACGGTATGCCGGTTCTGACCGAGGGGTTCTGGCACCGGGAAGCCTTCACGGCGAAGCGCCTTCATAAACTCGAACTCCTTCAGCGCCGCTAACCTTGACATGTACATCCATGATGCAGAAGAGCGGTTGCGCAAGTAATCGCGGTTCGCCTTCACGGTGCGAAACGATATGCGGCCCAGACGGTGTATCTTCAAGACCTGCTGCCGGCCTGTCTCAGATGCGCAGACAAGGATGTCCGACTCTTTTCCTACGCCAATTTGATTCCCAACCGAGTATACCGTGGAGGCTTTCGTGTGCGTATGGAGGGCGAGATAGTCGAGCCCACCGTATGTGAGGCGGTAACCATCGTACTTTGCATTCTTGACTTTCGCGATAAGTCCGATTTTGGCTAAGTTGGATATGCATTTGTGCACGCCACCGGAGCGAAGGGCAGCAAGTTGGGATATCAAGGGCGTGGGCACAACTTCATGGTTGCGACTACCCATTTCTGTCTGCGGGGGTCTTCATCAGCGTTAGTCCCCCGCCGCGAGATGGAAATTGAGGCGCATACCGCGGTCAGAACCCGCCAGTCATCCGAACTCAGATATCGGATGTTCTTGACGTTCAGCTTCATGTTTGCGGTGTCGCGAAGCTATTCGGGACGAAGTTGAGTGTTTGTGTAGGGGTGACTGTGGTGTCGAAATAATTTTGGACGCTTCTCGAAGTCTGAGCTCGCCGCTGGCGATCACCGCACTAAGGCCTTGGCGGCCGACGCTGTGAACAGAGCTCGCAACCTCAGCATCAACAATCTGCCCATATCTCCCGCTCAGCTCTTCCACAACCCTCCGCACTCCCAACCACCCCCGAAACTCACCCTTTCACCATCGGCCTCGTTTTTGACTTTTCCTGACCGGCCCCGCTCCCATACCGAGTCGAGGAAACGCACTTCGCCGCCCGCCTAGCTTCCATTCGTAATCAACATGGCGAAGGACGATGAGAAGAAGCTCACAGCTGCCGAGAAGGGCAAGGGAAAGGCAGTGAATGGGGATGCTGAGAAGAAGGAGGTTCAGAAGGACAAGGACGGCAAGCCCATAGATGATAAGAAGGGCGCACCGGCCGCTGGTATGTGTTTCCGTGACGGGCTGCGGTAACAACACCGCCTATCCAATACTTACTGATAGAAATTTCCAGAGGAACTCAGCGAGGAGGACCAGCAGCTCAAGAGTGATCTAGACATGCTAGTAGAACGGATACTGGTGGGAGCCCTCTTGGACCCAAGTTCCGTGTACCTGTAGCTTGCGCTGACTGAAGCTGCCATCTAGGGACCTGATGCAGATCTCTACCAGCCCGCGCTCGAGAAGATTAAGGAATTCATCAAGACGGCGACGAGTTCGATGACGGCCGTGCCGAAGCCTCTCAAGTTCCTACGACCACACTATGAGAACCTAGAGAAGGCGTACGCTTCGTGGCCGGCCGGGGACAACAAGGTATGCATGCATCATGGAGAGCCATCGGAATGGTGCTAACGGAAGCAGAAATCTTTCGCTGACATGCTGTCCGTCCTCGGCATGACATACTCCGATGAAGAGCGCCTCGACTGCTTGAAGTACCGCTTGCAAGCGCCCTCTACGGACCTTGGCTCGTGGGGTCACGAGTATATGCGACATCTTGCTCTCGAGATTGGCCGCGAGTTCCAGAAGCGGCTGAACGATGACGAGCCGGCCGACGACATCACCGACCTCGCGCTTTCGCTCGTACCCTTCTTCCTGAAGCACAATGCGGAGGGTGATGCAGTAGACATCCTTTCTGAGCTGGAGATGATCGACCAGATCGAAAAGCACCTAGACGAGAACTCGTATGCAAGGGTGTGCTTGTACATGGTCAGCACTGTACCGCTCCTTACATTCCCCGACAACGACAAATTCCTCATGACCACCTACCAAATCTACCGCAAATATAACCAATACACTCAAGCGATCATTTTGGCTATACGGTTAAACAACCGGGATTTGATAGAAGAGACATTCAATTCCACAGAAGACAAGGCGATTCGCCGGCAAATGGCATTCCTCATCGCCCGACAACGAATATGGTTCGATGTGTCCGAAGATGACGACTCGGAGCTACAGGAGTGTTTGAGCAACACCCGGTTGTCAGATTACTACAAGGCTCTGGGGAAGGAGCTCAACATTCTCGATCCGAAAACACCCGATGACATTTACAAGACGCATCTGGAGAGCAGCAGGACAGCTGGCTTGACCAACACCGACTCGGCCAGGCACAATCTTGCATCCGCTTTCGTTAATGGTTTCGTAAACGCAGGTTTCGGAAACGACAAGCTGATGCTGAATACCGATAGCAAGAACAGCTGGGTATGGAAGACAAAGGAGGAGGGCATGCTATCAACATCCGCCTCGCTCGGAATGCTCATGCTCTGGGATGCTGAGATGGGTCTCGACAAGATTGACCCGTACACCAACGTCGATGATGACATGATTAAGGCTGGTGCTATGCTTGCTACGGGTATCTTCAACTCTGGTGTACGTATGGAATCCGACCCTGCCATGGCCCTGCTCGGGGACGAAGACAATCTTTCGCACAAGAACATCAACATTCGCATGGGCTCGATCATGGGTCTTGGTCTTGCGTATGCCGGGTCAAACAAGGAGGAGCTTTTAGAGACTCTTTTGCCCATCGTCACGGATACGAACCTCGACATGCAATTGTCCGCAATGGCAGCGCTGTCGCTCGGGTTGATCTTCGTTGGCTCTGCCCACGGCGAAGTCACGGATGCACTGATGAACACTCTACTGGACGAAGACCGGTCCAAGCAGCTCAAGGATAAATGGACTCGCTTCATGGCGCTGGGCCTTGCACTACTCTTCTTCGGCCAACAGGACGAAGTTGACGTTCCCCTAGAAATCCTCAAGACTCTCGATCACCCCATGTCGAAGCCCACCGCGGTCCTTGCCGAAGTGTGTGCTTGGGCGGGTACTGGCAACGTCCTGAAGATTCAGCAGCTCCTCCACATTTGCAACGAACACATTGAGGAGGATAGCGAGGAGAAGAAAGGCAACGAATTGCTCCAATCATACGCTGTCATCGGTCTTTCACTGGTCGCTATGGGCGAGGAAGTAGGCCAAGATATGATCTTGAGGACATTGGGCCACTTGATGCATTACGGCGAGGCCAACATCCGGAAAGCTGTACCGCTAGCGTTGGCACTCATCAGCCCCAGCAATCCCCAGATGAAAGTTTACGACACCCTTTCACGGTACTCGCACGATAACGACAACGATGTTGCTGTCAATGCCATCTTCGCTATGGGTCTTCTCGGCGCCGGTACGAACAACGCTCGTCTAGCACAGCTGCTCCGCCAATTGGCAAGCTACTACCACCGCGATCCCAACGCTCTTTTCATGGTGCGTATAGCACAGGGTCTTCTCCACATGGGCAAGGGCACCCTCTCAGCCAATCCTTTCCACACAGACCGCCAGGTCCTGTCACGAGTAGCAGCAGCCGGCCTGCTTACAGTCCTCGTCTCGATGATCGACGCCAAGCAATTTATCGTTGGCGACTCACATTATCTGCTCTACTTCATGGCAACGGCTGTTTCGCCACGCTTCCTTATCACGCTTGATGAGGATTTAAAGCCACTCACCGTCAACGTACGCGTTGGTCAGGCAGTCGACATTGTAGGACAGGCAGGTCGACCAAAGACGATCACTGGGTGGCAGACGCAGAGCACACCTGTGCTACTATCTCATGGTGAGAGGGCGGAGCTAGAAGACGAGAAGTATCTGAGTTTGAGCAATGTGCTGGAGGGTGTGGTAATTCTAAGAAAGGTAAGACGTTAACCCTATCTTACATCTAGACGTTATACTAACTGAGTCGCAGAATCCCGAATGGGAAGATTGAGGGCGAGGCGGAAGTGGGTAGGTAGCCGTAACTTCTGTGGGGTAATGGACCCTGCCCATAGCGAGCATTCTGGCATCCTAATAGAGTCCACGATCGAGTCTCCCCGTCCCCGCTCCAGTAGCGGGGCGGTCGGTCGTTGTATATATAGATGCGTAGAGATGATGAATGAAGTATTGGTACGCTCATGTGTGTACCTTTTGAGTCTTGATTCTGTTCTAGCCGTGATCTTCGGTGGACCTGTCATAGCGACGACGCGTAGTCCAGGCTCTGACTAGCAGTCTACAAATCACTGCTTTAACAGCGGTAAAGTATATCTAGAAAGCATTACTAGATAATGCACAGATGTTTACACCTGGGGTAGGACCACTCAAAAAAGCACATCTGTAGCTATTAGAAACTATGCGCATTAGTGAACAAGGCAGAGAGAAACCATACTCGGCACTATAAACCAGTCTATGCTGTGATGGGAGGGAATTGAGGGGGTTTCTAGTTGGCAAGATTACGGGAGACGACGGAGCCTAGCACTGGGTAGAGTGCTGAAATTTATTGTACGCGCAGATATTTGTCTGCGACATAACGCCCATTGCTAATAGCTAATTCTAGCGATCGCGTAACTGCTTTTGCAGCGAGAGAAATTTTTTTTTTTTTTTTTTTTTTTTTGGGATATACGACTTGAGAGCGTTATAGTCTCTACGTAACTTTAGCTCGCTACTAAGTTTCATAATAAAACTTTCTTAACTATACTTCAAAGTATCGAATGAGCAGCAGCTATCGCGTCGTCAAACCCGCAAAATAACCCAAAAAGGAGATACAAAAAGGTTCTTCGTTCCGAATGCCTTGAAACGCAAGGCTGTTGAAACCAAAGGGGTTGCAGTCGTTGGCTGAGGCTCATAAATCCTCTAATTTTAGTCTTGTTGGTAATGGATACGAAGAGGGGTAATTGTAATTAACCGTGCCAACGACCTGTCCGGCGGAGACTCCAGCATTGAACTGAATGCTTCCTGAGTCGCCCGCGAAGTAAACAGCATTCTGCTTGGCTTGGCGCTCTCTCGCCTCATTCTCCCGCGCCAGCCGCCACCTCTTAACTTCAGTCGATGGCATCTCCGCGTCGTGCGCCCCAGCCCGCTTAAGAGCCTCTATAACCTCCAGGGCGTTCCCCTGTTCGCGACACATCTCGAGCGGAGTCAAGTGGCCGGATTTCTCCGCACCGCGCTTGTTTACGTTCGCCCCCGCCTCGAGCAGGTCCTTGACGATGTCGACGTCTGCGAACTTGGCGCTGACGGCAATTAGGATGGGGGTGATTCCCTGGGTCCCGGCGAGGTCGACGTCGGCCCCGTGCTTTATCAGCATCTGCACGATCTTGCGGTTCGAGCTCTTGACGGCCGCGCACAGCGCGGTCAAGCCGCCGAGTCCCACGCCGTCGAGGTCTGTACTGTCCTTTCTGAGGAGTTCCTCAACAATGTCGTCGTACCCTTGGAAACAAGCCACGACCAGAGGCGACCCGAGTTTGCCCCCAGGTTCCTTAGCCTTTGCCCCTTTGTTGAGCAGCTTCCGGGCCATGTCTGTGGCTCCTCTAGCGCAGGCAATGGCTAGAGCCGAACCTACTTCGCCGACGACATTTACGTCTACTGGCGGCTCCGCTGCTAGTAGCATGTCCACTATCCCGTCGCAGCCCAGGAAGCAGGCGATGATGATAGCGTAGCCCAGATCCCCGTCGATATGCATGTTGAGGTTGCAGTCGTTCCTTTTTAGCAAGATCTCGATCACCTTGGTCTGGTTCGCTTCGATAGCTGTGTGCAATGCAGCGCCGTCCGTGGACTTGACAGAGGAAAGGAGTGCAAGCTCTCCCGGAAGCGGGGAGTCCATGGTGAAACCAACAGGGTGAGGCACAAGCTCATTTGAGGCAGGCTTGTTGATCTCGGAGTCAAGCCCAGCATCGAGGAGTGTCTGAAGGATCGCCGTGTGTCCCCTCCTAGCGGCCTCGTTGAGAAGCATCTGGTTCCTCAGCTCGGTGCGCCGCTCGACTAGGATCCTCACTGCTTCGTGGTTGCCCACCACGCATGCCCTCTTCACGACCGTGCTGTCATCGAACTGGGCGTCTACAGCGGCCCCTTTATCCAGCAGCAAGGTCATGAACTCTCGTGTGTCTTTGGGTGAGAGGGGTTTGTCATCCTTGTCTGCGACGCAGCGGAAGATGGCGCCGCCGGTGGGTGTTGGCGCGTTGACCCGCGCCCCGCGGTTCAGAAGCAGGCGGACGATGTCGGCCCTCCGCTCCCTGATGGCGAGAAGTAGAGCTGTATCACCCGTTCGTTTATCGTACGGTGAGTCGATATCGATCTCACCGAGATCCAAGATCGTCTCCATAACCAGGATTTCCACCTTGGGCTTCATTGCCTCGCCCAGAGTCCAACCGGAGGCTACCATACGGTCAATTAGGCCATGTCTATTCTCCAGCAGGTCATCGACTAGTTCGGGGCAGGAATTTCGGATTGACAAAACCAAGAGATTTCCTGCTTCGTCATCGCTCAGACTGGAGAGCTCCACGCCCATGGCCATTGCCAAGGCTTTCGTCGAGTCGCCCGAGCCCGAGTCGAGCTGCGACTTCAGGTAATTTCGCAAACTTCTTCCATTCAACCCGAGTTGCTGGTGTTCTTTTAAGGCCTTGGCTAGGTCCCGGTATCTCTCGAAGATCGCGCACTCTTTGGTTGTTGGATGGTAAGGCTTCGGCCAGCCCTCCAGGGTTGGTCCTATCACTCCGTCTGTGGTATCGGACTCTTTCTTCAGGTTGACAATCACCTTCCTAAAATGTGACATCTGCTTAAGTCTGCCAAGCGCCCAGTCTTTTTCACCTGCTCGGTACGCCTTGCGGTAGACTTCCCCAATCTCGCGAAGCGCCATCTGCCGGGTCACGGGATTCGCGTTGTCGAGCATGATCTTGAGTATCACCTCGGCTCGCGGGAACTGCTTAGCTCTCCGCAGCTTGCGCGCCATCCGGGAAAGCTTGTCTATGACCGTGTCCTCCTGCGGAAGGATACCGGCGTGGAGAAACACTGGAATGATACACATGAGCGCCTCCTCCTCAGTTCCTAACCCTGACTGGACGAAAAGCTTAGTTATAGACTTGACATGTGTGTTTGAAAGGCCGTGGAATCTCTCCGATGAGCCTATCGTCTGAGATTCGGCCTGTGGTAGCTCCCACGCGGAGAACAAGTCTTCGTCTGGGATGTCAATCGTGCGGATGATGTCAGCTAGCCGCGAGAGAAAAATCGTGAACATGTTTTGCGCCAGAAGTTTGATCCTTGAGCTCTTGGCTCTCATGGTAATAAGCCAGGGATGACCCAAATTCCCACTCCACCCTGCTTCTTCCCTCAAAAGAAGTCTCTGTCCCTGGACCAGCCATGCTTCAGTCCAGTTGGACGATCCGTCATCGGCGGCAAGGAGCTTCAAATTTCCTGCCGGCATCCAGAGCTTGAGAGTTGAGTATATGCTTTGCTTCTCTGTATCTTTGACAGCCAGGACTTTATCGTTCAAGTCGTCATAATCGTCAACTCTGTCGAGAGACGATGCCCAGAGACTAATGACAGCTTCTAGCCTGTACTTACTAATCTTCCACTCCCGCCCGTATCGGAACATAGGGAATGATATCCACCACGGCCCGGAGGCTTCGGTATCCTGGTCATCTGCGGTGTGCGACAAGGTGTACTCGATCATCGCTGTCGTGTGCCAGGTCAAGGCTAGGATGTTTTTCCACTTTCCCTTGAGAGTCATGTGTCCAGAGAAGACGTAATTTGTGACTGTTTGCATCGCCAGCTGCAGTTCGTGGGCCACACTCCTAGCAGGCCCATCCCACTTCGGTTGCACGCCGATGATGCCTTCGCTAGTAAGGTAAGCAAGCCGGGATCGGAGAAGAGCAATCCTGGCCACCGGGTTAGGCCCAAGGTATCCCACAGCCCATTCTCGGTAGGCTCCCTCATAGCGACTCGAAACGTAGACTGCTTCCATTGCACAATCTAGGCTCGCTGACCAGGCTTCTGTGTCTGCTGACGAAGTCGTATTACCTTTGTTGCGAAAGCCAAAGAGACCCTCGTCGCCATAGCGGTTCTCGGATATCATTTGTATGACAGAGTTTTGTTTTGAGCAGAAGAACTTGCCGGGAAACCAGCTTCTGTCATCATATACCCGCCAGCTCTTCACCCCCTTTATCTGAGGTTGCAATTCACTCCATCGACCACCATGGTCGGTAAAGATATCCATTGCCTGCCAGTCAAGCTCGTGCCCTTCGACCTTTGTTCCAAGCCTATGCAACTTGTTGTCAGTAGGGTCAAGTCGCCGCTGTCTTAGTAATGCACGAACGATGGACATGAGGAGCGTTGCGGCGATCTGGTACAGGGCGACTGATCCATGTAGACCGCGGAGCCCGGTAAATTGGAGGATAAAGCCCACGACTGAGGAGAAGAGTGCAAGGACAAGAATCAAATTTACGTGATGTGGACCCAGCTGGTCGTTTCCCTGGTCCGTCTTCCACGACGTGATGTATGTATGCTTCACCTTGTTGTGAGAAAAGGCGTTAAACTGCTGGTCCCCGACGCGCTGGTTGCCTGGTTGCAGCCAGTACATAGTGGTCTCGGCCTTGGTCTCTGTATCAGCCTTGCTGAATGTACTGGTGGCCCAGATTATGTCTGATTTGTCGACCCAGGGACACAACATCCATTCAATATCTTCATGGAACTTACCTGGGTGTCTTCAGCGGCCACATGGCCATTGTCAGCGAAGCGTCTCTCACGGGACTTGCGCTCGATCAAGAAGGCGCATAGAATCATGCCAGAAACTACCATGACAGTGCCAAGAACTGCCAACACGAATGCCCACGTTTTCGGCGTCTTCCGCTCGCCGTACAGAGCTGGTCTGTGGAAGGTGATGATAGTGGCGTATCCAAAGAAGCTAAGTTGGACAAGTGTTCCAAATATGGCGACGATAATTAAACCCCACTGGGGAGTTGCACGGATACCGATATTGAGGGATAAGTTGGGGTACGGAGCAAAATTCGTGTCTCCGTCCCCATTCTCACATTGGGGGTTGGACTCTCCGTCGTCTGCCGAGTTGGTGGTTGACTCCTCTCCCCATTCGGAGTCTTTCTCATCACAGCCACGGTCCGCTACTGGAGCCTCTTCACCATGGCATTTATGCGATCGCTCTTTCCGGCAACACCTCTTACCGACTAGGAAGCAGACTGGGCGATAGAGATTACAGGCGCCGGGCTCTTCAACCTCCTTCTCCGTCGTGGAGGTCGAGAACTCGGGGTAAAAATCATCTTTCCCTGATTTGTAGAAGAATTCAAGGACCTTGGGCCGACCGAAGACGCGGCAGAACCCTCCTTCCGACCAGAGCTCGCAGACATCGCGGCTGGTGGAGGAGCACAGTTCGGCTTCGGCCACACCATGCGGCTCCTGGGCTCTTCCGATGAAAGCTTTTAGGCCGGGCCAACCATAGATACGAATTGCCGAGACGACCGCCGTCAGGATGCCGAGAGGAGCCATGCCGAAGATGATGTTGTCGAGGAATCCGGTCGACTCACTGAGAAACTGCTTTGTGACCTGTTCACCGAAGAGGGTTATAAGCGGCGCAATGTCGGATGCGAAGTTGTTAGTGAAATCGTTCCACGTTCCCGCTGGTGAGTCGGCCGCGGCGTGCACCAGCCTAAAGAAGGCAGAGATAACGATGGCAACATTTCGTTTTGGCGTGGCCTTGTCCATTGTACCTGTAATGTCTACGTCGACAGGTCTGGAGGGTATGTCTTGTTAACTTCTCGTAAAGATTGTTCGCTAATGGTGGGAAAGGCTGAGAGCGGGGTATATGGTATATACGGCGAATGAGCATCCCAGCGTCGATCCTTTCCGCAAAAGGCCCCTCGCTTCCCCTCTGTACTGCATGGAGCAATACCATTAGCCCACAGGGGTTGTTAATTGCTTGGCGGAACTGCATAACGGGCTCCTTATTCCCGCACATGGGATGGGTTAAGAGACTATATCAATAGTAACTGAACTTTCCCCTCTACGTTGGC
This sequence comes from Darksidea phi, assembly GCA_030770425.1. Lineage (NCBI taxonomy): Eukaryota > Fungi > Ascomycota > Dothideomycetes > Pleosporales > Lentitheciaceae > Darksidea > Darksidea phi. Next base: position 55,914 of record JASJFT010000141.1, read on the forward strand.
AAGAAAGGCTATTAAAAGGAATACCAAAACGTACACCATCACTCTTCAAGACCTACAACTGATAGCGCAGCTCCAATTTTAGTTAGCTTACATTGATACAAACTCTGTTACGTGGCGCGTAGTATCGGAAGTTAAGTGCTCTGATTTCTACACAAGCTGAGTATCTAGCTATTTAGTATAGACTACCTAGGGACTAGGCTTAATTAAACGTTTCCCTATTTCCTTAGTTTTACCCTATTAATCGTTACTTTTAGGGAATCTCCTTGTCGAACGGAGTCCTAAAGTATTCTATTAAGTAGATAATTTTTTTTTTTTTTTTTTTTTTTTTCCCTGAGGAAAAGCTGCATTGCGCAACTATGCTATTGTAGGAGAGTTTTTCTACTCAACGATAAACTGCATACATCTGAAGACTAGCACTGAAATTTCAACTGTACATGAAAAGAGTGGAACGCTTGAAGTCGGCCAACTGTGGAACAGTGGGCAGCCAACACTGGCTAAGTAGATAGTTATAATATACCCCCTTAGCTTAGAGGTACCTACTATCTATAAAGCTAACCTATTTAATTAAGCTCTTAATCTTAATAAGATCTAATTATCTTATAAATTATATATATTTCTATTTTAGAAAGATCTTAGTAAATCCGTTAGTAGATATCTTAGAGGTAGGAAGCTACTATATATTAAGTCTACTATTAGTAACCTCCTATTGAATTTAACTCTAATAAATATTAATATATTTAAACTTAGTATTAAACTTCTTCTTTTACTTCGTAGTAATACTAATAGTTTACTAGTTATTATACTAAATAATAGGTATCTTATTAAATTTAAGATTAAGTTCTTTAAATAGTCTTAACTACTTAGCTATCTTAAACTAGCTAGATAAAGAGTAAGTAGTTATACTTTAGTTATACGTTTAGTAATAATATATTAATAAGTTAATTTCTAATTAATAATTATATTAAAGAGTTAAAATAGGTAGTTCTAGCTACTCTAGTAAGTATAGATATTATTAATAAAAGCTACGTCTATTACGTCTAAGAATTCATGTGACCAAATTTTCACTGTTCAATTGGTTTTGACGTTTTCGCGTTCTTATTTACCAAAGATGATATCCGTCTCACCATTTCTTGTACACTGCTCGATTTTGTTGAACTGGCCGCTGTCGCGAGTCCCTGGTCCTCGTCAACTTCCCGACGACGCACTTGCAGTCTGGCTCGTCTAAGTGCTATCATAAGTATCCATGGGTACTCATCACCCTCCAAGATCCACAGGTGGATTGTCCTCGTTCTCTTTGTTCCACTCCTCGGCCATTTCCTTCAGCCTTAGAGCGACCGGGTGTTTGCTTCCATTGATTTTGGCAAAGCCTTCCAGTGCTTCGTCAACAGCAGAGTTGCGTTACTCGACTTTCCCGCGTGCATGGTACGCCTTGGCAAGCTCCGTCAACGCACCGAGTCTGTCGGGATGATATTTCCCCCGACCCTGAAGCATCTTCATCTGGCGCAATACCACATCTTCCAGGAGCTCCTCCACCTTTTCCCACTGCTCTTGCTTTGCCCAGATCTTGCCAAGCAGATACCGGGCCCAGAGACAAGCTTGATGATCGCGACCGAGATCGCGCTCACCAATGTCTAACGCTGCTTCTATAAGTTTCTCGGCCTCATCCAGTTCATCCAGCTCGCTCTTAACGCAGGAAAGATTGACCATGGCAAGGAGTGTAAGCCCATGCTCTTTCCCGAGCTTGTCTTTGCGGACTTCCCACACCTCTTGCATCATTGCATATGCGGCTTTCAGATGATCTTGGTTCTTGGTCTCGACAGCTGTTCTGCAGAGATTTTCGCATGCCTCTAGCGTGCGCAGATGATGTCGTCCGTGGACTTTCTCCATGCCTTCTATGGCCCGTAGATGAAGTTCCCGTGCTCGCTGAAGAGAGTCGGCTGTGTAAAACATGAATAATGTCCGTCCTAGATAGTCGATTGCATCGAGGGTATCGCTGTGATTCTCGCCATGGATCTTGGTCAAACCATCGACGGCCGCCTCCAGTAATTCTTTTGATTCGGTGTGTCGCCCCTGCGCGTGCAGAAGCTGACCGAGAGAGCATTTTGCATTGAGTGTCTCCGGATGCTGATCCCCCATGTGAGTCAGACACGCTTCGTGGTTCTCGTGTCTCAATTGGGTCGCGTGATCCGTCTCGCCAAGTAGATATAAAGTCCCAGACAGCGCAAAGGTGATGCGGCGTGTAGCGACATGTTCCAAGCCCAGGAACTGGAGCGTGACGTCCCTCACCGTCATTTGTAGCCGCTTCGCCTCGTCCCATCTTCCATTCTGGGCGTAGACCATGCTGAACTTGGCGTACATGAGAGCTTTCTCCCTATTGAATCCGCCTTCGAATACCGGCCAGGGTTTCATGCGCGCCATTCGCTTGTCTCGCATGCGCTGCTCTATTGACTGCTGACATTTGGAAACGAATTCAACGTGCGGGAGAAGAAGCTGCCGGATTTGCTCTTCCTCCGTGGTAATTCCCAAGGGTGGCAGTAGCACACAGCTGGAAAGCAAGACCGCCGCCGCTTCGGCCCAAACGGCCTGTTCGAGAGTACTCATGTCGGGCCTCTCACGCGCCCATTTGTGGACGAGTGGGTGAACCGAATATGCGTCCGTCTTTTCGTTATGGATCACCAAGGAGAACTGGGTGAGCTGGCGCAGACCACGGCGCAAGCGATCTGGGTCGAATTCATCCATTTTGCGAGCGTCGCGGATCACCTAACAACGTTAGAAAAGTCAAGAGCAGTTCCGGAATGCATACACTAGGCAAGACCGGCGGGCTATGGTTCTTGAAAATGTAAGCTATCATCGCAAACTTGGTGTCCTTCCACCATGCTGCCCAAGTGTACTGCGCGCCCCCGACTCGTTTTCGTAGCTCGAATTCGCTTTTCCTGTCTTCTTCCGCCTGTTTCTTTTCCATGTGGGTATTGATGACGGCGCGCTTGAGAAATTCAAATCTAATATTCTGGTTATGCAGGAACGCAAAGGTATTCAGCAGTTGCAATGCATCGCGACAAGCCTCTGCATCTCTCTCCTCCAAGGCAACGCGGTTCAACTCAAAGGTGGCAAACACCTTCAAGTCATCAAAGCCGTCCTTGGACTTTACCGGAAGCCTACTCTGCCGCTTTTTCTTCCATTGTCGTTCCCAGTAATCGAGATACTCGTGTAGCTTGCACGCGCCCTGCCTGATTGAGATCCCCGCTTGCTTAATGGCTATCGCCAGATACCCAAGGGCGTTGGCAATTGCCCTTGCAATATTCGAAATGACGGAATCCCATGGTTTTTCCAGTCCAGATGCATTTAGAAGGAGCTGACTTGCTTCGTCCGTTTCGAGACCCTGGAACTCAAAGAAACGCTTTCCAACCGTACCGTAAACTTTGCTATGGGGGTCGCGCGTGGTGATGAGGATATGGCCCCGTTTCCCGATTGGGAAGTAATTCTGCAGTTCTAAGTCAGGATCGTCCGCATTGTCGATGATGAGCAGCCAAGGCTCTTGCAGATTCGCGAGCCACTGGAGTGCAGCCCGCGAATTCTCTGCGACTCCGCCAATGGGTGACACATTCTGCCCAAATGTCTGCTCCAGACGCTGCTGTGAACTTCCATCCACCCAGAAGACGCCCCAAAAGCTGAGGTACGATTAACACACGCCGATTTTATGATTTTACCATTACTGACCTTTCTCGATTATCCTCCGCAAACTTGCAGCAAAATTGCGTTTTGCCGGCACCTCCAACCCCGTAGATGACGAACCGCTTCTGCTCTGTTCCGGGCGCCTTGCCCGATTCGGGCAACATCCATTTCTTGAGTGCATTTGCTTTTGCTTCTCGGCCGGTGTAAAAAGGGTCAACGGGTTTCGGCGTATCGAAATGCTTGTTTGTAACTGTATCCACGCGCTTGATATCTTTCCCGATATTATTGATAGATAACTCGATTTGATGGAGCACGGAGAGGGAAGACGAATTGAAGTCGAGGTACGTCGAAGCCACGTTTCTCTCATAAGGAGGTAGCATCGGATCATGCATTTGCTCTAGCCGGCTTTCCAGGCCTTTTACGAGAGTGCTGAGTGCTTCTAGTTGGGATTTGCTGTCCTCATGGCGTTCTCGTGCTGAATACCTGAATATCGGTCAGTTGCGGCCGCCATAGCAGACGAAACTCACATCTCAATACATTGCAGCCAAATCTTCAAAGCTCCATGACAGGTGCTGATCTGACTCCTGAATCCAGCGATGACCCTATCCTGGCCGCGCCTTCGGTGTTGTTTGATGTAGCCATCGCGCTTGCCGGCGACGGCTGGGCTGTCGCCGTAGATCTTTCTCACAGAGCGATCGAGCTTTTCTACTAGCTTCTGACTGTTTTTTAAAGTTTGCGCTGTCTCTAACCACAAGATCTTTTGATGCTGGCTTGTTTCCATTTTAGTTGCACTGCTTTTGAATTCTCGCTCCAACTGCCCGTGCACCGCCATCAAGACCCCCAGCTCATCCACCAAGCTACTGATTTCTTCGTCGATCGCATCTGCGGCCGCCTTGACGTCTTTGAGATAGTCTATCAATCTAATACAGACATCTGCAACATTGACCCCGGCAGCAGCAGCGGAGAATGGTTCCATGGCGAGGGTTTGGTGGCTGAGATCAGGCTGGCCAGACGAATCGACGTTTCTTGACGCATTGATTCGGAATGTAGACCGTTAGCAGGAAAGGTCAAGAATTTTTGAGCGGTGTATTAGCTCGACACTGATGCTTTGCCTAATAGAAAAACGAGTTGCGCGTTAGGGCCCCTCGATGATAAACAGGCGAGTCACCACTCCCAAGCTGATAGAGGGAATCGGTAAAAGGCAAACTCGTGCACGTCGCGCGTTTCTTTTGTTGTCCGCATATGGAAGATAACCAAGGATTTAGATTGAAGGACGAAAATCGGAATGTTGCATGCAGTTGGTCTTGGTCATTACCACCAATCATCGCGCACAGTCTGCAGCCTTTAGATTGTTCCACTTCTGCAGTCGAGCGAGACATCGACGCTTTTGGACCAGGCTGAGCGCTGCTGCAAGTATGCCCGCGAAGCCATGTGCCGGGTGTTGGCTGGACGCCCTAACACTCCGTTCGGACCGCCCCGCCCCCAAAACTGAGGGATGATCCTTCGCGACGACTTTCAGCCGGGAAGCGCGAAGCTATCCGCTCCGCTATACTTTACGACTTGAAAAGAATGCCAGGACAACCCTCGAGAATTTTTATCGTCTAGAGTTTCCACGTTGCTGCATGTGTGACGAAACGGCGAACGCGCTGCTAAGTCGGAGCACCCTGATTGCTGTAGCTCTACTCACCTGGGTAGTGTACCGGGCTTGGAAACGCCGTGTGAGGACAAAAGTAGGCCATAAATCATCCAGTTGTACCTCAGCCGATGACTCCACGTAGATTGAAAATAATATGCGGCGAGAATGGGCTGTCTGCCACCGCGAAATGGCCGCAGGGCCTGGACCTGCTTTTGAAGGCTACCCGACATGCGCGAGCGCAAACCATAACGCAATTCTTCCTTGAGGTCATTGAGTCTAGCGGAACCACTCATGAGCAACAGCTGCGTAAGCGACATATTCCGGAGGCGGCAGGGCGCATCAAGGTTGCTTGCTAATATATCGCAGTCTTTGAGCGAGGGATCAATACGGTAGACCCGCGCAATGTAGAAGAGATATTGTCCACTCAATTCGAAAGTAAGGCCGTTCTGTTCTATGCAAGTTATATTCTTTCTTACGTCCAGCAAAGATTTCTCTCTTGGGCTCCGCCGGGTTCACTTCAAACCACTTATGGGAAGTGGCATATTCACGCAAGACGGCCCAGCCTGGAAAAGATCTCGTGAATTGCTCCGCCCGCAATTCACCTACAACCGTCATGAAAACTTTGAACAGATCAAGGAATGTGTGGAGGGACTTATTCAGAACATTCCACAGGATGGGATAGTCGACCTGCAACCTCTCTTCTTTCGCTTGACTTTCGATACAACCACGTTTTTGCTATTTGGGGAAGTCATGAGCTCTTTACAAGATGAGGAAGCTGGGGGTCAGGAGTCCGAGTTCGCAACGGCATTCAATATCGGGCAAGAATATCTCTCTCATAGGGGTCGACTGGGTCAGTTTTATTGGCTCACAAACACTCCGGAATTTCGAAAATCATGTCGCATTTCACATCGGTTTGTAGATGAAGCAGTGGAAAAAGCGCTTGCTTCTAACGCCTCATCACCTGCTTATTCAAACGAGAAATCGGATGCATCGCCGAGGAAACAATACGTCTTCATCAGCGCGTTAGCAGAGCAGACGCAAGACCGAAAAGAGTTGCGCGATCAATGCCTCAATGTACTGCTGGCGGGCAGAGACACGACTGCATGCTGTCTTACATGGACGTTCCGACTGCTCGCAAGGCACCAACACGTCCTGGAGAAACTACGCGCAGAAATCGAGTCAATCACAGGCCTCGGGAAGAATGCGCCTCAGCCAACTCGAGACGACCTCAAGAAAATGCACTACCTCTCACTAATACTGAAGGAAGTGTTGCGGCTCTACCCGTCGGTTCCAGTTAATTCCCGTGCTGCTCTCAAGACGACCACGCTTCCCGTTGGCGGCGGCCCAGAAGGCCAGTCTCCAATACTCGTCCGGAAAGGAGAAGCAGTGGGATATTGCGTGTATGCTATGCATCGACGGAAGGAGATTTATGGAGAAGATGCGCATGAGTTCCGGCCAGAGCGGTGGAAGGACGGGCAGTTGCAGCGCAATGTGGGCTACGGTTATCTACCGTTCAACAATGGGCCGCGGGTGTGCTTGGGGCAGGATTTTGCGCTTCTTGAAGCAGGCTATACGGTTGCGCGACTGGTACAGCAATTCCCAAATGTTACACTGCCGGAAGGCGAGCCTAATGAGGAGATTGGGAAAGAGAAGCAAGTGCTCACGTTGGTGGTGGCGCCAAGTGATGGCTGCCGGGTCAAGCTCGAATGATATTATAGGTACGATCTCTTTGACAGTGATTTACGTCAAAACTGCTATATCCAACCAGATGATAATGGCTCAATTCTATATGCAATCACGCACTAAATGCAAGGACGTATGCGCTCTATATATCAAACTTTGAACTCCGCTTCTGGATGCATGCCGTCCGGTATCTCCAAGGAAGAAGTGTATGCAGACTTCGATTGAAATTGGCCCCAAGTATCGACGACCACCGGCGCCACGGTTCTTCCTGAATACGCCAAATTGGTGTTTGGGATGGGCCACGGAACAGATGTGTTCTTGTTATTCAGCTTCCCGGCGTAGCTGACGTTGAAAACCATTTTACTCAATGGGACCTTGCCGGCCCACGTCCGGAGGTGGTCGCCCGTCTTTGCTGTAACGAACTTGTATACGTTCGCGCCGATATCCCAGCGGCCTAGTGTGTTAAGCCCCCAATTTACTTGTACGGTACTGATTTCGCTGTAGTGGTTGTAGAAGGTATTGTCCACTGTGCCCACAAGTTCGTCCGGTATTACGTCGCCCAGAAGGATTCCGACGATGCGATTTTGCTTGCTGTAGGTATGATTCTCGTCGAATGTGACTAAGACAAGGGTGTTGTTCATGAAACTTGGGTTGTTTAGAAGCGGTTGAAGAAAGTCCCGTGTCCATTGTCCTGCGACCGTTACGGTGGAGTCATGGCCTGAGCACGTTTAGTAACCGATGCATTACCGGCGATACACCAACTAACCGTCACTCGTCATATTGGGGGTGATAAACATCCACTGCGGCAACGCATTCGCCTCGAGGTCCGAGTAGAAGAGCGTCAAGTTCTTGATCTTGGCCAACCGTTCGGCTTTGTTGGCGACGGAATCGTACAGCACTGCCGGGTTGTGTTTTCGTATATATATGTTCTGATCGGTCTTTGGATTGCGATAATCAAAGCCTTGGAAGCCTGTGTATGGTATGTCCTCTTGGTACTCTCCCTAGCTCACGCCCCTCGCTTCTAGCAGATCTACTATAGTCGAAACATTGGAAGGAATGGCAACCATGTCATCATGGTTGATGCCGTAGTAGTCACCAGAGACGGCCGCGGTATAGTTGGGCATGGAAGGATATGTGATAGCGAAGTGGTTCGACAACAATATGCCGTTCCTGGCTAGCCATGCTAGGTTCGGGTCTCCTGCAGCAAGGTCGTAGTCGGTGTTTTCTAGCCAGATGACGGCAAAGCGGTCAAAGGCTTTTCCTTTGATCCATGCTTCCGCGCAGCCAAACACAAGTGGCAAAAACGCCAAAGCTGTTTTTAACAGCATAGTTGGTTGATGAGGCGTGCCGTCCGGGAGCCGAGTTTCGAGGGTCTCGAAGGCCACGGGAAACGAAAGTGGAGTGGTATGGCACTGACAGCCAACGAAAATGATTAATTCTCGAAAAAGACAAAGGAAATATCCGCACCGCGAGAGGAACGTCGAGCCATCAGGTGGACCGGCCAAGACCCTGCTATAAAGCTTGTCCGCCTGCTATTTGGTCATATATTCGCTAGTATGCACAGCGGCGATCTTGTTGCCCCACACGCATGGAGTGAAGCCTATCAAGGCGTGTCCATTGGTACATGTAAAATACTCTAGCAAGTATGGTATACATTCACGGGGGTTATGATTCTAATGGGGAAGGTCCCTGGCGCTGGATATCACTCGAGCGGGGCGTGTGGCTAAATGCTTCAGTGATTGGCTGCACGTAGAGTACACCCAACAACCGAGACTTACCGTGTATTGCGTGTACACGTCCGATCGTCTCCATTGTGGCAGGTGTCGTGCATTTGATGTCGAGGGCTGTCAGATCGTCTCCTCTTGCGAGCGCTGACTCTACAAGGTACACCACATGGTTGTTCGACCGCGCGACAACCGATATTATGCATCAAGAGCGGGAGGAGCAGTACAGGCTCCTGGAGGGTGGTTGAGATGACAGACGGGACGCAGACGACGAGATCGATAACGAGTATATAGGGAAGCTGTCACACCACCGGCCAAAAAGAAAACCATGGGTGCGAAGGCTTGTCATCGCATGTCTCATAACGGCCACAGTCGGATTCCTTGTCCATTCATTCGTCGTTCCTGCTACTTCGCCATCAGTTTTCTCATCACCAGCTCAGCTTCGACCCGAGGAAGACTATGTACTCGATTCTCGGTGGGATTACAGTGCTGCAAGCACGACCAGAGAATATCAATGGACCATAGCAGAACGTACCCTGGATCCCGATGGCGTCCGCAGGCCGATGATATTGATCAACAGCATGTTTCCGGGGCCGCTTATCGAATGTAATAAAGGTGACGAGATTGTAGTTCATATCAATAACCATACAACTAACGCTACAGCGATTCATTAGTACGGTCTGTACCAGAACGGCACTAACTAGATAGATGGCACTGTCGGTATTACGCAGTGCCCGATTACACCTAGCCAATCCTTCACCTATAAATTCAATACGACCGGCCAGACTGGGACGTATTAGCACTACAGTTACATAGCAATACAGGCCTCGGATGGATTAGTTGGACCCCTTATCATTCACAGCAAAGAGAGCGATAAGCGAGCTCGCCAGGAAGTATCGTACGGAGAAGATCGTATAGTACTAGTCTTAGATTATTATTACGATCTTTTATCCGGCCTTCTTACGTAATATCTCTCCCCTAGAAACGAAAATAATAAACCAGTCCCTTAATCCGCTCTAATCAACGGCCGAGGTATACGTAACTACTCCGAGCTTCCTAGTCGAAACTACGATACAACTAGAACTTCGAACGCTCTTTTCGACCCATCGATAGAATATAGTACGTACCTACGAATTATCAACATCGGCGCTCTCGTAGAGTTTCAGATCTAAATTAACGAACACGAGTTCTAAGTAGCCGAAATAGATAGCGTTATAGTCTATCTAGCGCCGTTTTACCACCTTAATATTAGTCCCGCCCAGCGTTATACGATCAAGCTTAGCCCTCCTAATCTAAATAAGGGTATATATTAGATACGTATATATATAGTTACGTACTACTTTATATATAAAGAGCCCGAGCTAAAAGAGGAGATACGCGCCGCGATTAGATACTAGAGTTATAGTAGCTAGTCCGAGCCGGAAAGTAAAGACTAGCCCAAAATCATCGAAGTTAAATACCGCGACCTTAATACTAGTACTTTAGAGCCTATAAAAATTAAATCTATACCAGAAAAAGCAGACGACCTAATCCGCCTCCGCTCGAGTTTCCAGATTCGCGACTGGAGACTTAGCAGAGGATACCTCAATGACAGCTCCTATCGCGCCAACCTTACGCATCCGTCTCTCAACACCCTCGTCTCCGGCTTTGCGCGGAAGGAAGAGCGTCTCATAGGCACGCTCGAAAAGGAGAGCGGGTTTAATACCGATATCTTCGACCCCAAAATATCGCTCGTCTTCCAAACTATAGGCATCCGCACCATCGACATTCTAATCTAAAACTTCGACGACGGAAACCACCCTTTCTACCTACACGGCTACACCTTCTTCGTCCTTACATCCGGCCATGAGTACCCGCCAGACGATCTCTATAACCATCTCAACCTGACAAATCCGCTGCGCAGGGACACTGTAGGCGTCGAGGCGTTCGGCTGGACGCTGATCCATTTTGTTGCCGATAACCCCGGGATTTTCGCGCTCTATTGCCATATTGGCTGGCATAATGAGGCGGGGCTTGCAATACAGTTTCTTACCCGTGCGGATGAAGTGGCGACGTGGGCGTTGCCGCGTGATGTGGAGCAGTTGTGTGCGGCGGGGGGAATTGAGAAGGGTGCTGGGCCTAGGGATGAACAGTGGGTTGGGTCTTGGATTAGTAGATGTTTAGACAGCTATGTACGATTTATGGAAGCTTGTAAAAGATTTTAGTTGGCAACGGCCATGCCGCAATAATTGACAGGTGCGCGAGATGGAGCGAAGTGTTATTAGTCCTTAACTTCAATGTTGTCTTCGACATTTGCGCTAGTAAGCGTCAACTTCACACATGCAAGGATTAAAACCCTATTCAACCTTCTTTTTCAGTTACTGTAAGCCTTATGCTTGTCAACTTGTGCATTATTCAACACTAGACTAATGTGGACTTGTATCCACGCACCTAAAGGATGGCGGTACCGGAAGTACCATGCACGTGCTGTGGTGTTCTCGCTTAGTTGAAGAATCGGCTGCGCCACATCTGAACTTCTCTTCTAGGCTCCCACTGCACCAACACGGATAAGTATTGCGATCCTCCTTCGTCGTACACTTCCTTTCTTTCTCATTTCCAACTTGCTTGTATTAAAAACTACACACCAGTCCATTCACCTTGACTGAAGGCTCATCCACCCTTATTCCATCCCGCCTCAACTCAGCATGTCCTCTAGACCCACACCACAGCTCGAAATACCCACACCCAAGCGCCTTATTGACGCCCTCCACAAACGCGTTCCTGGCCGCTTCGCCACCGCAGAAAAGCTCTTGGAACAAGGTGCAAATATCAACGGTCTCTCAGAGAACCGCGAACGCGGCAGGTACATGGCAAGCGGTCCTGTCCGGCCACTCGACTCCGTCACCGCCGTGTACGATGCTGCCAAACGCGGCGATTATAAAGCTGTCGCTTTCCTCATCGAAGGAGGCGCAGACGTGTACAAGCGAATCCGCACGTGCATGTCTCCCAGTCCGATCGTCGTCACCCGGCCGCATAACGAGGTTGAAACGTTGCGCGGACTCGATGCGATGCGGACCAGCAAGGAGCCCAGGATTGTCGGATTAACGGAAAGGTTGTACGGGTTTGAAACGAGAGAAGAGCATGTGCGGCGGCGGGATGCATTTGACAACGTTCGGGCGTATTATCCGCGACGTAATGTGAATGGAATTTCGCAGCTCCATAAGCCATCTATTCCCAGAGTAAAGAGCGTGCTAAATTCACGGCGAAGGCCGAATCCTCAGCAGCGCTATAACCTGCGAACAAGAAAATGAATAGCACAGAGAGTTCATCAGCCAATTTCAAAGAAAAATGGACCCCCGGACCCGCCTGGTATTTATCATCTGGGTCTGTTTTCTATCAACAGCATCCCCATTTTTGTTGGCCTGCCATTCCCCAAGTTAAACCTAGGACCACAGGAGAATATAGTGCATCCAATTAAGGTCGTCGATGAACGTCGGCGATCTGCTGTTTCTCCGCTTGGAATGTACGGGAAATCATTTTCCCATAATACCGTACTGCCATGAGTACTTCTCATAACGTCTGCGACGGTGTATTTCACGAGCCTCAATCCCTCTCGGTATTGGGTTCCATTTCCCAAAACATATTACGCGCGGCTGCAAACACGGTAGTTGTGCGGGACGACAAGGGCAAGAGCGTGAGTTATGAGTATGCGGAGTTACAGTGGAGTGAGGACGACGGAAGTGTGTGTAAGTTGTAATGTTTTGAAGGGAGAGGTTTGTAATTGAGGGTCGGGTTGATTATTGTACGTGTCACTTCAGTTGCTGAGCTAGATTCTTAATAATGGAGCGATATGACACGGCATATTGTGGAGAATTTACGGCTCTAGGGCGTCTGGAGTTCAGTCTATTTCATTTGGCTTTGTACAGGGCCGCCGGGGCCATGCAAGAGGGTATATTCCCATCCCATACTATCCCAGCTCCCATGCAGCCGCACAGCGGCCTCACCCACCCGTTCCAACACTCTTTCAATCTTACAACCGCGCAATCGTCTAACTTCCCAACCTCCAATCCATCCAAAACTCAGTCTACGCCACCAGGATGACACCAACCTTCCCCGAGACCTCAACTTCCCCTAACACCCCACCCCACTCCACCCTTACCGCTTCTCCCTCTCCCTCTCCGCATGCTTCCGTCCGCCATAGCCCCCAATCAACAACCCCGCCGCAGTCCCCATTCCCGGAAAAATCAAATCGCCGACCAGCCCGCCAACGCCTGCGCCCAGAAACGTCGCGCGATCCCTGTGCTCCTTGCGCTCGGAGGAGTGGTGATGGCGGTGACGCGAGCGCGGCACGTCACGCTCGCGGTCTCGGTCGTCGAAGGACGAGGCGCGGTGGCGGGAGTGAGAATGAGAGGAGTGGGAGTTGGTATGGGAGGGAGTGTGATGAACGGTGTTTCCGGCGGCGGTGGCGTGACCGCGAAGGTTCGGGCTCGCTGTCTGACGAGGAGGAGCGCGCGAGGGCGTCGCTGTCGCTGTCGCCGGAAGAAGAAGAGTCGGGGAGGGCGAAGCGTACGCGCGGGGGCTGCGAGTGGCTTCTTTGCTTGGTCGCGGGGACGCCTAGATAGCTCGATTGCGGCTGGAATTGCTGTTGGGATTGTGCCGGCGGAGTTAGGCCGTGTTGCAGTGGGTATGCTGGGTAGCCTTGTCGAGGGTGCTGGTAGGGGGGAAAAGGCTGCTGTTGGGGCTGGGAGGCATTGCCGTGCAGGATTTGTGGGGGCGACGGATGTGCTGAATCTCCTCATCGAACGGAGTCCTGAAGCGTTCTGTTGAGCAGACAGCCGTGACAAACTCGACTACCATCTCCTCATCCACCACCGGCTGACGCCTCCTGGAAGCACTGATAAACGATGGAATCCTGCTCCTCTCGATAGTCCTCCCCCCTCCCCCCGCTTCCTCAGAATCAGATCCCCAACCAAATCCCGATCCCGTCTCTTTCTACCGACCCAGAAAAAGCTGCAAATGGAACGTCCAATGCCCGCAAGTCGCTCCTAGCGCCCCTCCGCCCTCTCTCTATGCTTCCTTTCCCGCGCCTGCTTGCGTGTGCGCTCGTCCTCGGACAGACACTCGTTCTCCTTCTTGTATTTCAGAAGCGGTGAAGAGAAGCGCCTCCGGGCCGCCTTGAACATCATCATCACTTTGCTCCGCCACCGCCGTCGCCGCCGCACCGCGTACAGCCGCCACTACCAGAGCCAGCGCAACCTGGGGTTGTACGTGTGCCAGTTGTAGCGGTTGAGTAGGGCGCGTACTTGTCGTCGTCGTCGTCAATGCCTTTGTCGCTTTTTACACTGCGTATCCTGATATCCTTCGCCTGATCACTGATAACATGGTTGATGATCTTGGTCATCTCCTTTCGCTTGCAGTGGCTCTCATACGCCAAAATTAGCATCTAAGTATCAACTGTCAGAATGATAGGCATAGAAGCGCTTGAAGGGACTGGAAGTAACGGACAAATAAAGCAACGGTTTTGGTGCTGTTCATATCCTTGATGCCTGGTAGATCTGCCCAGGAGAACCTGGAGGGTACCACTGGCTCGGGTTCGTATATCTTTGCTTCCGGGATCATATACCGGTTTGAGTAGGGAAGGAGCTGAAGTTTATAGTCAGTAGCTGATATCATCTGCCTAGTCGAAAAGGAGTTAATACCGTCGTGCCGGTTGGTGGCCATGATTTCATCTTGAACCCCAATAGTGAGAAACAAGTCCTGCATCACGCATCATTAGCCAAGTCCAGGCGTGGTCGGCTGATGCAGAGGGTTTACCGATAGCTACTGCTCGTTGCTCGCTGGAATATGGATCCATCAACACTGGAAGTTTCGCGAGGCTTCATTCGGCCTTGGAGTCATAGATCACCGTGTGTACACTTGGTGTCTTCAAGTCCCCTCGAGGGTAAACTCTGTGCGGGGACTCCCCCTTCGAGTTTAGCGCAGCCCCTCGCTTATCTATATTGGGCATCGCTCCTCGCGCTGTTAGCCCGCCGCTTTTATCGTCCATAAAGTATCCCCTCCTTCTGTTCTAAGCAGCGACGGATCATGTTACACTGGTAGAGGTCAAGATTGTTGGTCTGTGAAGCTTGTCCTTGATAAAGATTACAAGGGGCAAATGGGCGGCGATTCTTCAGCTCTTACGAGGGGGAGTCATGAACGGGCTGACCCGAGGGTTTTTCCGAGCGCCACCGAGTGCTCACGCTATACCATTTTCTATATATATTACACGCAAAATCATATTCTATTCTCATCTACTTGTAGAGTATTATGGAGGAATAGCGCGGAATTTCGTAGCAAAACGCTTATAAAATAAGGTATTTGATTCTCGCAGCTCATATGCACGGGCCTTTGCCACAGAACAGCGGGACAGGCCGTTCATGGGACCCCCTTGTACTCGAGCGCCAGGTTCTGCTCGCTTCCGTGTGGCCTATGAGAGACGCTCCCATGCGCCGAGCTGAGCCTTGGGATACGAACGTTATTGCCTTGCTGCAGGATCAATGCAGGGCTATCGCGCGGGCGGGCCTTTGCCCAATATTTTTGGAGCGCGAAGGAGATTTCCGCCGTCTTAAATCTCGCGTAGCTTGAGCCACCATTTTAATGGGGTCTAGCGATTTTGGAGTGAGACCACCTGGGCAAAATCGCACTGCTCTACATGCGAGATGAAGGGTCAACTCGTATTAAACCTTAATATTCAATAGTATTGCATGCGGTGTAACGTACGGCATCAGCTCCCCAATTCTTGACAAGCTTAGTTTGGCAGGTGCGCCTGGGCGATTTCCATTTCCTATAAAGTCGTCTCGAACTTCTTTGGACTTCGTGTTTTCACTTAGCTACACGCTGGTTTCTTTCCCTTCTGAACATTCTAACAGCTTCTTTGAGTTTCTAAAGTACTACTACTATCATCATCAAGATGAAGTCCTTCGCTCTCTTCGCCACGCTCGTTTCCTTTGTCGTAGCCGCCCCTGCAGCCAAGCAATGCCCTACGATCCCCCTCATAGCCCCGACAGGCCAACTGCCACCGGGCACCCTTAACCCGACCTTCCTGTTGCCCGTCTCCCAAAAGAAGCCCGACAAGGCGTTCCCAGCCGGCCAGTCAGCAATAGTCACGCCCCACGACAAATGCACACTTACCCGATTCGACATTCCTGCATCCGCTCAGAATAAAACCTGCAGCCTAGTGCTTTTCCTCGGCGGTTGCAATGGAGAACAGAAGGAGAAGGGACCCGGAAACATCATCTTCCAAGGCAACACCGGTGTGAGATTCCCAGTTCCTGGGCAAACGACGTGGAACAACCAGCCCTCTCTGAATCCCCCCTTTACGGATGCGCCACTGATCCAGCTTGGCAACGCATACCGTCTCGGCGGCGGCCCGTGTGACTACACGCCTGGTCAGCCCTTTACCAGCGTCGGCGGTAGCATCTGCAGCAACGATACCACACTCTCGTTTACCGAAACCAACGGCGGGAATGGGAAGTGCCCGGTAGGCTTTCACATCATCATCTCATAGAGAGAGAGGTACGATGACCCCGACGAACTTTTAAGGACGAAGACCTAATACCTTCAGTAATTAGAGATGGGATGCGGAGAATTAAGCTCGACTGAGCTTCGTTGGGGAACCTTTCTTGATCTTGGAGGCATGGAACGAGATAGCGTGAGGCAGTGTAGGAGCTAGATTTTCACCTAATAATAGTTAATGGGGTCGTAGTGGCTAGCTCACACACCAGATCAGATCACATGACTGCTCCTGGCTGCTACGCCTCATTCTGTTCTATATAAGCTGCTCTCATACAGAGCTTTCACAATCAACCGCAGTTTTCACTTCTTTCCCTCACAGTTCTCACTTCTTTCCCTCAGTGATTCACTTCTTTCCCTCACAGTGATTCACTCTGAACCCTCACAGTGATAGAAAGCGACAACAAAGAACCTCCCAAAAACGGGTTAACAGTCGCTGGATATAGAGTTACTACAGTAATTTCCCACCTCCAGAGCTTTGATACTTATTGTGCCACTCATCTTGGAAATTGTGCATAGACCCGATAACGTGCATCCACGCGTAACGGAACAAACGCCGTAACGGAAAAGTTCGTCGGTACTTTGACTTTGCAGCAACAGCGAGCGTGCGCACACCGTGATTTTCGTGATACTGCCCCGTAATGATATACTTAGACGTCTTCTACGCCCCCGTAACTGTAGTAATGCGAAAAAGACACTTGGGTAGACGCTTGCCCGCCTAATTCGCGAAGAGCCGGTTTTTATAGCGAAAACAAACCTCGTCCCTATAGGGCCGCCGCTGTACTTGTACTACTATCGTAACTTGTCGAATGAGTAGCAGCCATTGCGTCGTCAAACTCGCGGGATAACCGAAACAGGTGATACTAGTATTACCCATTCTTCCGTAAACGGGAATTGGAAAGCGGAGCGAGTTAGAAGTAGGCCTAATACTAAGCCTAATACTAAGCCCTATATAGGCTAGCTACTAAGTTTGATACTAAGCTTAATAGTAGCCAGCTACTCAGCTCGATATCAGCCAGCTATTGAGCTAGCTACTGAGCTCGATATATGCCAGCTCGATATTTCCAGACCCGTATGTACGCTCGTACCTCGCTCCGCAATAAAAAGGTATTTCGTCCCGAATACCTTGAAACGTAAGAAGGTTGTTGGTGCAGTCATTACCTAAGGCTCACATCACGGCATGACTGCGAGGGTAACGGCCCGAGCCTTATGAGAGAGGGCGTGGCGTGCGCCATGATGTTGAGCGGTAGCGCCTCAGCCAATTCGACTCTGAATCTGTCTCCGATCTCGACAACTCTATTTACACGCCTGCTACAACCTCTGCGAATAACGTTGCCGTAGACCTCGTAGCAACTCGGGACACATCCAGCGGTGTCCCGTCGCACGGTTTCACCGTTATTATCCGCTCTGTCTCGTCGGGGTATGTAATTACACTGCTTGACGGGTAGGTTATGCTGCCCCCCCTCCCGGGGGCCGTGGCTCTATCCACTGGTGTTGTGTAGAAACCGAAGGCTGGATTGGTTTCCGAAATCGCATCTCGAATAAGGTTCTGTGTCACGATGGAGGGAACGGAAGACTAAAGTGCTCGGCAGAACAACATGATAAATGGAGGCACTTTACCATCACTCTGGTGCCAAAGGGAAATTTTTTGTTGATATCAGCCGAATTGCTCAGCTATCCTGTTGGTGCCTAGGGGGAAGAGGTAAGGCGGTTCTCTAGTACTAATTATTCCATCGGGTAACTAGTACTGATTTCCTTCCAACGAAGGGATATCTTTAAGAAAATCCTAGTAAAGAACGACTAATTATACTAGAAATTGAAGAGGGATTAGATTCTCCTAGTACTAGAATCTAATATAGAGGTGGAAAGTATATAAACCCTCTTCGATTTAATATACCTTTGTGGTGAGGAAGGGAATCGAGACCCTGATCTTTCAGATCGAGGCTAGATCATATACCATCAGACCAAGGTATCCTAGGATCAGAAGGGGGAAGTACCGGAAGGGGGTTTGCCAGGCCCCCAGCCCTATGCGACACTTCTCCTTTCTTCTCCAGGATCCAAAGGTACCTCTGATAGATCTTGCTTCGATCCGAAGAGATTTCCTAGCGCGGTCCACCCGCGGGCGCAGCCCCACCAAGGGAGGTTATATCATGCAGATGTTAGACTGGTGGACACTTCGACCCATAGTAATCAATGAAGAAAAAGGGCTGTAGAAGCTAGGGAGGACTGGAAATAAGTATTCTGAGGGAATCGTCTGGGAATTTATTAACATTGAATAGGAGTAAAAATTGGCGTGCGGCGCCGCCCTCTGGTTGCGTGGCTGCGACGGAAGTCATGGGGCTATGGATCGATGATATGTATAGCGGCGGACGAGTTTCGAAATGGCTTTTGAGACGGTTCCGCGGGCACTCGTGGGGTCGCGAGATGGGTAACGTCGCAGGTTGAAGAGCGAGCTGCGTAGTTGGGTAGAACAATTAATGAGACTATGGAGGATAGAATATAACGCTCCGCTGATAAAGAATTTTATAGCACGTTGAGCAGGTAGTAGGTTACGATTCTAGCTACTCTCGAGTCTGGTAGACTACTATTACTACTACTTAATATTATGGTACCCGCTACGCCCTCTTTTATAAGGCTCGCGCCGTTACCCCCGTAGTTATGCCGTAACACCTTAGGTAAATACAGGTAATAAATACAATTAATAATCTTCTTGCGTTTTAAGGTTTTCGGGACGAAATGCCTTTTTGTGTCACCTGTGGGGTTATTCCGCGAGTTTGACGACGCGATGGCTGCTACTCATTCGATACGTAGGATTATAGCGCTTTAGAAATAGTCTAAGCATGAACCCTAAGGTGGATATAGTAAAATTCAAGACGCGTGGAGAAGTTCTGTGGCTTTGAAACAGAAGTACCTATCCGTTACGGCGGTTGTTCCGTTACGCGTGGATGGGCGTTATATATTTGCTCCAGAATTTCCACGATAGTCCAATTAATATTAGTAGCTCCTATATAGACTTTCTCGATGCGTGTTGAGGGATATGTAGTAAGGAAGCTGGCTGCGTACAGGAGATGGATGTAGTGAGTAGGATGTGTGACAGAAGTCAAGAGGAAGGCGATTTTTATACTGTAGGCGGTAGTGTGGGTGTACTGACTCTTCGCTACCGCTGTTGGAGTCTCCCAACGTTCTACTTAGTAATTCTAACGCTTATCCCTTTTCGTCGTCTATTGACATTCGAGATATTACCTTGTTGGTCGTGAGCATCCTGGCCTCGCGGGCGCAAAATGTACTGTTTGCCACCGCGTATAATGACGCCTCCCATAGCCTTTGAAGTCTCATCGTAGCAGACAAATATGAGCTTCGGAAATGCCAGGTTGAACCCAGCAAAGGACCGTGTGCTGTAATCTATCCACTGCTATTTAGCCTCGTCGTCAAGGCTAGGTTTGACGATACGTACGCCTCAAACTATCACTATCGCGTAGTAATGGAGCTCATCGCGGTAATCGTGTACAATTTTGACAAGCGTTTGCTTTGTGACCAAGATGCCAACTTCTGCGAGGACATTAGCGACGCTTTGTTCGATTTTGCAGGTGCTAAACTCGATAACAGCACTCCAAATGCGAGAGGAAAGAGTACTGCCGTTTGGTGGGCGTTCTTGAGGATTAGAGGGAAGCTGGGCAGCAGCCGCATGTCGGGGGGCGATGTTGAGCTGGCTGTACGCTCAATTCTGCGAAAGGCCTTGCCTGAGGTAGCTTCTTGAGCGCCAAAAGTTCGTTGGGGTATGTAAGGCCAGCAAATATCCTGAGGGCAATAATAGCGCCTTTCTGCGCGTCGAAGACTTTTTTGGAGCCCTCATGGGTGTCATAGGTAGGTTGTTCAGCCATGATTAGTGTGCGAAAACTTGTAATGGGCTCTACAGCTTGGGATTAAAATAAAATACTCACTTAATACGACTGTCGAGGCTTGACTTTTATATAAGAGAATGGACGTTCGAGCTGCGTGAACCGTTCCGCTAGTTTAAATTTATAAAATCTTCTATCTAATTGTATGTCATCGAGCCTCTCTTTCTTTGAGTCTGTATATGGAGAATTGGTTTTGTAAATGTCATTGAGCGTATCTCATTGGAACCACATCTATGATGTATGAGCCTGCATCCTTTTGACATATATGCAGCAGCACGACCGTGACATAGCAGTCTCATTCAGCTCCAGTGTTCCAGGTTCTGCAGTAGTCTAGAAGGACTAACAGGTTCGAATACCCATATATCCCCAGCAATGTAGCCTCTACTACCCGAAGTATCAACTTTGTAGCTGGGCCTGATAGTCTTAAAGAGTGTGCCTCCAGCCCTGAGTTCGAAACGGTGCCGCACTAGAAAATCGTCTATATGCTCCCAAGAATCCTTGTGGAACCACCTCAGGATGGATTTCATTGGGATCTTCGCCGTTCTCCCATCTGAAGTGCGAAGGGACAGCGTCTGTACACCACGTTTGTCCAATCTATAGTCCGAACACAAGTCACCTCCGAACGCCCAGTACTGAAACGAGTGGCCGACTTCACACTCAGGGTCGCCGAGGAATATGTACGGTTCCGGATTCATGTGGTCACTGTGTCGCCAGGCACAAATCGCGTGGCCCAGCTCATGGAGGATGGTGCTGCTAAGTGCGAACTGCATTCTCATGTACGCGTTCTTTGTCTGGTGAGCCCTGACTTTAGGACTGATAAGATAATACAACCACTTCGCCGAAAGGCCAATATACGCGTGCCATCGTTCTTCATATGCTTTTCCTGGCGCGTAGTATGTGTGTTCATTGCCTGGGTTATATCCGCTCGCAAGATGCCTAAAGCTTGTACAAAATGTACCATTGGCGTCGATTCCTCCTGAAAAGGGAATCAAACTTGGCTGCCAGAAGAACGTAATGCGATTGGAAAGCATGGAAAGCAGAAAAGCAAGTTCAACTTCCGCTAGACGCTGGCTAAATTGTATAGGGTGAAGATATAGTTTGCCTGACAATGGGTGTTCATTGGTTTCGCTTTGCAAAACGCGATGTAACCAACCTTGAGCCTTGGGTGTCGTGAGCATCTTCGTAACGAAGGTCAGGGCTGGTGCCATAGCATCCCATGCTATTCCGCGATAGCCAACGAGAACGCTATCTTGGTCGAAGTTTTCATACCGGAATAGCTGGTGAATGTCGGTTGAGAGATATTCTGAGCCTAATCGAGGACAGGCCCTGAAAGGTTCCCGCTTGACTGACAACGTCTCCAACTCTTTGAGTAGCATTTCCATCCAAGGGTCTCGAAGGAGTTTTGGATGGACTACCCGGCTGATGCATTGCTGAGTCGACATCTTGATGTGGAAGGACAGGTTCGGGACTGAAGTTAAGACCGAAAGCGACGTGCTGTGATAATAAATAGCAAACAGATATTGACAGCTTATCAACATCCAAGAACAGGAATATTGTGCTTGTACAGCACGGGAAGTTGACGATGACCAGATGGTTACGACAACGCACAATGCGTGGCATTTTACTGTACGGTGTAAGAAAGGGAAACACGTTGTGTGCCGTATACGGTGCGCTAGGGCCAACAAACAGAAGTGCAAGCAAAAGTAGTGGTACAAAGTGATTGGTGTTCTAGAGAGTGCTAATTATGTCATATACCGACTAGAACGCCAGGGCTCATAAGGCGCGAAACCAAATCCGGTATAGGCATGTAGCATTGTGAAGCTAAAAACCACCGGCGATCAACCCTTTACAATGTTGAAGGATGAAGGTTAGCGATAAGATGGTATGCAAGTCAGCCTTGAAGTCGCAATCCGCAAGACATCGCGGCTTTCGGGTTTGCGTAAGTTGTTCATGTGTTGAGGCTCGTGTCGGATGAAGCCAGTGTTGGCTGCCCACTGTTCCGCAGTTGTGGTCGACGTCAAGCGTTCCACTCTTTCCATAATTCATTAAGCGTAAGGATTCGTCTATCAAATAGGGCGACCGCCAATAATCCGAACAAGGCAAATTGTAATCGAAGCAAGGAGAGTTCCAGTACTGGCCTTTAGGCCTATGTAGATTATTATTAGAGTGTACCCCCTTTAATAGTATAGTTTTGTAATGTAGCTTTTCCCCAAGAAAGAAAAAAATTGTCCCGACACTCTGCAAGACGAGCTTGACTGCCGTACGTTTATTTCTTTAGATTTGTATGGTGAAAGTCTCTTTCGTAAGGTCCAGACGAAACATAGTGGGGGTTTGCGCATGATAGAGGCACTATACCTTTATCTATACATAATAATGGAGCTGTAGAGCTGTATACAGTGCTGTTGATTATCGAATGAGTAGCAGCCATCGCGTCGCCAAACTCGCGGAATAACCCAAAAAGGTGACACAAAAAGGCATTTCGTCCCGAATACCTTGAAACGTAAGAAGGTTGTTGGTTGCAGTCATTGCCTGTGATTGCCTGAGGCTCACGTCACGGCATGACTGCTAGGGGAACGGCCCGAGTCTCATGAAAGAGGGCGAGCCGCATGCCGCGGGCAACGGCCAGAGCCTCAGAGAGGGCGTGGCGCGTGCCATGATGTTGATTATATATAGTGTCTGATAAGATAATTTCGGTATTTAACAGGAGATAAGTAATGATATATATTGCTGGGCTACACAGTTGAAGTAGAATATTGAGAGCCTTAATAGTTAGTAATAGTGACGGGCAGCACTACTGATATACTGTACACGCTTCCGCCTACAGTATAAAAACATCTCTTCTCCACTTCTACCACATACCGGTTATCCACTATGCCCGTCTTATATATCAAACAAAGTTCTCCGCGACTCACTCCGACCCTCGAAATGGTCAACCCCCTCCTGCCGACTGTAGTACCGTAAGTTTATAGCCATATTAACCATCAGTTCGTGCGACACGTGCATCTCAAGACAGAATTCTATGTGAATAAAGATATCCTATAGTTATCGATACAGGAAAGGCAAGCCAGCCTTGCTGTGCGGAAATAGTTGTTGGTGTTACGGTACGTGCGGGTTCAGATTTCGCTCCCCGAGTACAACGAGGTCAACAGTTGTTCTCGCTGCTACTGCGCATTCTTTTTTATCAGCTACGCTACGAAAATGGCCGTGTGTTGGCGGTACTTTCGTACGTGTGATGTGCATCCACAGCCCCAGCCCCGCAAGCAAACCAATGCTGGGATCATAGTTAGATTTTGTCTGGTTTTTGATGGTTTCTTAGTCCTCAACACAAGAGCTATTTCCTCACCTGCCTCTCTCACGCGGCAGTTTTTATAGCGAAACACTCGGTTCGTTTTTCGGCCGATACACCAAACATGTCTAGCTATTCCTTGGAGGTACTATGATTAAAATGAGCGGGATTCATTGAGCGCAGAATCATATTTCCGTGGAATGTCATTTCGGCATTGTGGAAGGGAAGAGGGCTATCCCATGCTTATTTTGGGATGCGACAGATCCGCCATTTCGTGCGTACCTGAAAACCCAGGATCATGATGGAATACGGTGGCCGAAGCTGCTTCTTGGGAGAGCCATCCGACGGATATTTAAAACGCGTCGACTCGCCTATGTAGCAAGAAAAGGCGGTTCATCGCTCTTGTATTCCGACAGGATAGTCCTGTTTACGTCCATTACCATTATGCATTTCACTGCTCTCTCACTGACTGTCTTCGCAACCTTTGCCATTCCCGTCCCTAACAACCCCCAACAGCTATCGAAGCGGCAAACTGTCTGCGGAAAATACTATGACACCCTACTGGGGACTTGCCCATGCTGCTAATGCCTACGGTGATGACGCTAATACGTAAGCTCGTGAATCATACGTCGGGGTTTCTTGTATATGGACGACCGCCTACCCATGTGGCTCTTTGAAGAGCTTCAAGCCGAGGCAGGCTGCTGGTGTAGCCCCTCGTCTCTCCGGTCTGGGAACGTTTGCTAATATTTAGCCCACCAACTTTAGACACGACCCTAGCAAGTGCCAAAATCTCAGGCTGAACGGAGAGGATCCCGTCAACTACCATTTCGGGATTCAATACGGTGAATACTCCATATAAATATTTGAATTGGATAACAACAACCGTGTATACCGCGGGTTGTACAAGCACATTGGCTTGGCTTCATGGATCTGTCAACGTGCACATGACTAACATCTGCGACCTAGAGATGAGAACTATCAGGTTAGGGAAGAAGTCATACTAGGGGAGAAAGACCAGTGGTGGCCCTTCGAGGTCCACGATGTGAAGAGTTTCCAGCGCTAGAAATATTGGCGTAAGAGATGAAGACTACATACTCATTAGCACAGGTGTCAGTGAGTTAGTAATGATTTTGCCGGCCGCTTTGGATATTGGCGCATGTTTAGGTCACTGTCAAAACTTCCTCTTCCATACTGGGAGATTTTATTCGTCTGTTGGCTTGTTTTAATTTCTCCCGATATGTTGCACTGTGTAATCATCAGTCCTCTTAGGACTCGGGCCCGTCAAGCACCATGGGCCGTGCTTGGCCTAGCATTTGTCCTGTAGGCCTCTTTTTTATCTCCCTTTTTTTTCTCCCCCCCCTTTTTTTTTAACTAATACAATACATATAAAAAGCTTGCATAATCACGCTATCTAGGTGGAGAAGAATCCGAATGCATACCCCGTCTCCCCGATCTGCGAACGCTGTAGATAGGCTCATTGAAAACTGCATCCAGCGCCTTCCTTGAAAAGAGAGAATAACTGACATGTTGAGGTGTCTTTCACAAGACAAGCATCCAAAAAGATGAGGTTGTTCGGCTCGGCGATATGTATACCCGAACCTCGGTCTCTTGGCAAGCGTAAGCTTTGACGCGTCTGGACTCGACCCTCAATTATCTACCAGACATCTAGCCTTTCAGCGCACCATGGTTGTCACACCCACTAGTGGATATTTGATGATATGCTTGCTTATGTATCCGTTATGTTCTCGATCGATATCAGAAAGCCAGTACTAGACGATAACCTTCACCTACCAATTTCGATATGAGACACGCCTCACGAGCAATCATTTCATCACCATAAACGGTCGTCAACCCAAATGTCAAAATCTGGTGTAAGCGGGAGGCATACCCGAGTGCAAAAAGTGTGCACTCTATGGACGCATGACGACAATTTTTCGAGGGACGACGTCGTTTTCAATAGCGATAAATTCGCTGAGTTGCCTGCAACACCAGGCTCCTTGATTCAGGTAATAGCCTTGAAACATGGAACGGCAGTGCGCGACTTCCAAGCCGCGTCAAAACCTCTCCCAAAGGATGCTAGCCAAACGACTGTGCATGATTTATCCAAGACCACAGCTACAGAACTTCATTCCAAAAGGAGGAGTCGCAGAGGTTCTATCAAGGTCACGATTGACGAAAATGGCTCAACCATCCAGGAAAGTCGCGAAGTAGATTCAGAGCAATCCTACATTTTCGTGGCCAAGCCATTTCCTGCCGATCTGAAACAAAAGCATCCTAATCTGCATATCTCCATTGCCGAGAAGATTGCTAAAGTCTTCGGTTTGCGTAATCGAATTCAAGTAATAGTGACTCTTGTAAGTCATAAGCAATCTCCCCGCCATTTACTTACTCGCTAATCCTATGTAGGCCGATGAAGAGAGGCACTCGGCTTCTCACGTGGAGGTCACCTTCCGTGATGAGTACCTTGCAAGAGCCGATATGTGGCGCATGTCTATAGCGGAGCTCAGCAATCGCACAGTATATCGGGGTCAGAAGTTGCTCTTCATGGGCACTATAAAGGCTACGGTGAAGAACGTCTACATCAACGGGCAGTCGACGCATTCCGGTTACTTTTCTCCCGCGACGAAACCCGTCTTCCGTAGTGAATCTGCCCGCTACGTTCTCTTTATACAGATGTCTAAAGAGATGTGGGACTTTGATGCCGAGGGAGCCGGCGAGATTATGTTCAACAAGGTTGTCAATGGCTTCTTGCCCGACCTCTTCAAGCGATGGACAAAGATCAGCGCAAGGCATGTTGTCACTATCATTCTATTCACCAGAATGCAGTACGATGAGGGGTCTAATCCAGACTATCCTTACGGCACAACAAACAGTGATGATTATGAAAGTCAATCGGGCCGCTTCCGGGACTACTATCGGGTCGTTGTCAGTGACATGGCGAGTGGGGACTGGATCAATATCTTGTATCAGCTCAAAAAGGAGTTCAGATCTTTTCTCCGCGATGTGTCACTAGTTCCCAAATCGGCAGCATCCTCATTGAACAACGACGAGCAAGACGCGGAGAAATCTGAGCCTGACCTCATCATCGCAGGGAAGCCATCGACTGCTTCTCAAGGCAACATCCTGGAGGCAATCAACCTCGCTGGAGCACAGTTCGCAAAAGACCACATCGACCGAGATCTAGTACGAACGGGCATATCCGTCATTGTCGTCACCGCTGGAACTGGCGTCTTCGAAGTCGATTACAACATGCTCAAGCTGACTACAGACACACTTGTCGGATCTGGAATTGGCATTGATCTTGTCTGTCTTTCGCCGATGCCGCTCCACTCAGTACCTCTGTTCAAATATCGGAGCCCTCGGATTGTCTCTAGCATGAAGAAGAGAGCGACTGAACACCAGAGCAAGCGCAACTCGGTAGATCGATCTGATGAGTTAGATGAGAAGACACCACGACAGCATCAGCCTAATTTCGGTTCTGCGATTCAAGCGTCTCCAGGACCGCCACCGCCGATCTTACTAAATGACTCTTTGACCTCACTTGAGCACGAATCAGAGGAATGGAGATATGCCATGCCGCATTGGGTTGATATCTCCTTCTGGTCGGGTTCTTCTGAGGAGATCCTTGAGTTATCGAAGTCACGGAAACCAGATCGAGTGGTCAAAAAAGTCAAGAAGAAGGGCGGCACGTTTGCGCTTAGGTGCCGCATGTATGAGCTGCAGATGATGGGTGTCATGGAGAATGAGCTAGGCGACATATCGATTCCATACCTAGAAGAGGACCCACTCTACCCACATCGCCTACGTGAGCAGCTCCAGTACGCGGAAACGAAAGCGTTAGAGAGGCCCAGAGTGACGAAGGACGTTACAACGAGGAATGGGTCGTACCCACCAAAGGATGGAAAAGAGAGCACTGACGAGCAAGATGAGGGTAAAGCGCTACACCGAGCTTGGATGGAAGCTTATGACAATAACGTCTTCTTGCCACCGATGGATAGGCGACTGGATCACAAACACTATCGGATCGACAAGCATACACTTGCTCTTAACGAGAAAGATCCATCGCCAGAGCTACTCGCAAAGGAGCCATTCTTGTCGTCTTCATTCAGAAGTGCTAGCACCTCGTTCGGAAAGACCGCTCCGCCACCTGCAGATGCAGGCTTTTATCAGCTGATGCGAGAAAAATCAAGAGACCTCGAAAGCCAGTCGCCCCGGGGGAGCATTCTCCATTCACCAAAGTACAAGGGACCTGGTATGCCACGGGCGGATGTACTAGCACGTCAAATGGCGATAGACAAGTCAGGGAGTTTGCAGCGGCCAAGCTCGCATCGAAGAGGCGGCTCCGGAGATTCGGCCGATCATCGGAGGTCCGTACACTCGACGCCAAGAGACTCACCCGCCGTAAGTAGAGGAAATACGCCTCCCAAAGCAAGTGGTCTGCCTCCTTTGCCCACCCTAAGCAGAGCACCAGTAGCAAAAGCCGAGGTTGCGAATCGACCTGGCGGGTGGTTCCTCAGACAGATCAGCTTTGGTGGAAAAGGAATCGCTGCATCGAAGCCAACGATTGGGGAAGCGACAATTGACATCACGCCGGGCAAGGTGAAGCCGGCGAGGCTGACTGTTGAGAACAGTCTGAAGGGCGCCATCGCTGAGAAATTAGCGAGCACTAGGATTACTTCAGTCGAGAAGCCGTCTCAGCCTATTAACATCAAGAGCGCTTCCCGAGCTGGCAATTCTTCCCAGGGCTCTCCTTCTGAACGCGTCGGGCGATCAATAGAGACAGTGAAGGGGTTGCAGACTGTGAAAGCGTCTATTCCATCGCATCTTAGTTCAGTGGCCAAGGATCCTGGGTCGACTTTTATCCTTGCAGGTTCAAGAGCTTTGGGTGAGTCCATCGTACCTAAGCTGGACCTTCTTTCATCTAGCGGCGGCGCAATAGAGATACCTCGCACCTTGTCACCAACTAGTGCCATCGCACCATGGGCCGTTCTAGTCAACCCTTGCAACCCAACGAAGAACGCAGTTAACGTTGCCAATCAATTCCGGCGGTGGCAACATGTGTTCCCAAAGCGATTGAAGACTGCCTCGGTGAAATGGAAGTCTCTCTGCTCACCAGCGGCAGTCCCTCTTACGAACGAGTATTTCCCCACACCCGACCAGCTCGGCACGGAATACAACGAAAGCCCATACAAGATCATCCAGAATGATGACGAAGATATGTTGGAAGCACCAAAAACTAGAGAGTCACTCATTCGCGAACTAATTGCATTCCGACTATCGCATGGCTTTCAAATCGTGGTCGGTTCTGCTGTCGCCGAATTTTCTGGAGTTCGCGAGCAGGAAATAGCTGCCATCTTCCGCCCAGACTACATGTCTCGTGACGACGATACCGTGTTCATGTGCATAGGTAATACAATCCATCAATTGGTCTGTCTTGCTGGAGGCGAGGTGGAGGTGAAGCGATACAACCGAAAGCCTACCACCGCGCTCCAGTCGTCGGCCGGAATTGATACACCCTTCCCCTACAAACCATATATTCGGACTGCATTGGAGAACAAGTACGAATTGAGAGATGTGGTTCTGCGGCCTCCAAGCAGCTTTTATAATTGGAACCTCATCGACAATTTCTTAGCTGGCTATCAGCATGAATTGTCGGATATGCTGCGGTTCTGGAGAGCTCGCTTTGTGCTAATTCCCGTCGAAATACCGCCAATGAACCGCAGGGCACTGCCGTTGCTTGCCGAAGATTCCGAAGAAGAAGTTCGGCTGGAGGGTATCAGGAAGTTGACACAAGTGTGGCAGAAGTATCGCTATGTACCGCCTGAAGAGCGCTACTTCCAAGCCGCGACAAGCAAGAAGCTTAAGGATCCAAATCCTCTGGCCATTGAGTATCACACTCGTGATCCCGCTGCTATTGTAGCAGCAGGCACTGACAATTCGTTACTCAATGACACGGAGAGCGAATTCCATACCTCGCTCTTCTCTGAAACAGAACAGTACCACACCTCCAACATTGATATCAAAAAGCTGGCAGAAGATCTCCAAGGCGAGAAAGGCATCCCCATGCTCGATCGACGCTGGCATTGGCGTCTACATTATAACTGTTTCATAGGCTTCGACCTTACGAGCTGGCTCCTGTCAAACTTTAAGGATGTTGAAACGCGCGACGAAGCGGTCGAAGTAGGTAACCAACTCATGACCAAAGGTCTCTTTATCCACGTCCAAAAACGCCACACCTTCCGCGACGGCAATTTCTTCTACCAAATCGCCGCTGATTACCGAGCGCCACGCCCCGAATCCCGCACAGGTTGGTTTGGCATGCGTAGAACCGATCGATCCGTCCCGTCAACACCGTCAACAGATGGCCCACGATCATCGCCGCTCGCCCCTCGCAGTGGCGGTAGCAGTGCCAAGTCCCGCCCAAGTACGAGCGACTCCTCCAGCGTTGGTTCAGACCAGGACGGCGAGAAAACACCGACACGCACCGGCACACCTAAACAGAAAGTTCTCCTCTCTCGTGTGATGCGGTACGATGTCGACCCTCGCCATCGTTCCTACCGCCCGGAAATCATCTCTTTACACTACGACCGGCTTCATAATCCAGATAACTGCTACCACATCCGCATCGACTGGATGAATGTAACGGCTAAACTTATCGAAGACGCGATCGTCTCCTGGGCTACAGCCGTTGAGAAATATGGTCTGAAACTCGTCGAGGTGCCCATAGCTGAGGCGTCGAGTATTACAGACTATCACCCCTTCCGCTCACCTTACACCGTCAAACTCGCTGTGCAACCTCCCACCACCCAACCAGAAAGTCTATACGACACGAGTCATTTTTCGCCGCAGTACACGTCTCGCTCCGATAGGTTCGCCTACCACAAGGCCTTGCTCCGCAAATTGAACTTCGTCTTGGATATAGAGAGTGCGGATAGTTTTCCAAGCGATGTGGAGGTCACGTATTCATGGGGAAGTCCGGATTACAAGTACACGCAATTCATCCACCGCAGCGGAGCTGTTCTAGCTCAAATAACCTCAGAGGGCAACTTCCTCCTGCTCGCCAACCGCCTCGCACACAACCGCGCAAAAGACACAGGACGCTTCAGACCAACAGACCCCTACGAGCACAAGCGTCCTACTGACACAAACCGCATGCCCGCCACACCCGCCGAACGCACAAACCCACTCCGCTCCCCCTTCGCCAGCCCCCTCGCCCGCCCAGTACAAGACTCCAACCTCCTACACACCTCTATGCTAGATAAACCCGCAACAACACCTCTCCCAACCAGCCCCACAACTCCACAAACCCCTGAGCAAATCAAAGACGAAATAGAAAAATTCTGCTCCTCCGCCACCCTCCTACAAACCTTCTATGCCGAAGCTATCAAACACCCGGCGCCCTCGCCCTCACCACGCATACACCCTGTCCTCGACAACAACATACCTAGTTTAGGTCTGCCGCCCGCGATTAGCATACAGGGCGCGAGTCCCGGGATGGGTGGTGGCGGGTGGAGTCTGAGTGGGAGTGTGATTGCGGGGCGTAGACAGGGCAGTGAGGGGAGTGGGAGCGGGGGAAGCGTTGTTAGTGTTGGGCCGGGCATTTTGGGGGGGAGGAGGAGGAGTGCGTTGCCCGAGGAGATTGTGTTGCCCAAAAGGCAGGACAGTCAGGGGAGTGCTGGGACGGGGGCATGAAGCGGAGGAGAGTGAAGGAAGAGGAAAGAGGAGCCTTGAAACAAGGATGTAACAGGAGGGAAATGTTGAGGAAGTGTTTGAGCAGCGCGGTGTTTATGGCGTTTTTGAATCATTTGGGTATTTTGGGTGGTGGTATGTAGGGGAGACAGTCTAATTACCAAGTGTCTATGTAGGAGGGGATGTAATAATCGAGTAGTAATGGAAACAATTGCATCTCACTCTGTCTAGCGCTATCCCTACCTGCACACGGACCCAGCCAACGCAAACATGGCAAACATGGCAAACATCCAAGCAACACAAACGCTGTACCACAACACCACATCCCAGCTCAGCCGCCTACATCAAGCACAGCATCTCCACGGCACCCCTCGGCGCCCCCCGACACCCCTCGGCTCCCCCCGCCACCCACTCTTCCCCCCATCGATCACAAGTCTTCGCATTCCTCGCTCCACGTCACACCTTCCCGGACTGTCTTGCAAAACTGACCTCATACCAAGTCCGCGGAAGAGCCCCATCATCGATGATACGGTATCGCGTATATGAAGCGTTCTGCTGATCGGAAGATCTTTACCTGGATTGCAGCCCGACACTGCCTATTTTGGTAGGTGGATTCTCTGACGAAGGAGACATCATGTAGCAGTTTTGGTAAGATGACGTTTTGCGCTAGCAAATTTTTTATTTTTTTTGTGTTTTCGTTTTGAACTTTAGACCGGCAGGGTTAAGTAGAAGGGCTAGGTGATTTGTGGGTAAGTGGGCACGAGATCCATCGTCGATGGGAGCGATACCGGGGAACCTAGATGGCGGTGGAGGCTCATGATTCGCGGGAACCTGGACATACTATCGCTTGCAGCGGTACAAAAGAGATCTGAGAATGATGCTGTGGGGTTGAGGCTGGTGGTAGCACAGGCTGGGTTTTGCCATGCAAACGCCTCTGCAACCCTTTCATATATTTTCCCGCACACTCTGGTCGACCTCTGAAATTCTGCTCTAGCTATTGGCCAGGGCCGAAAAATGCAGGTGACATGCTGCAGCGTAATAAGGACATTGCGGCTCCGTCTGCAGCAGGCCGCTCGCTTGGGGGAATTGTAATGGAAGCCCGTATCGAAGCAGGCAATTGTCGCCCGTGAGACTAGGCGGACGGTTCGAGGCGCGTTGGAGTTAATCTACTTACCGGACATCACACCTGGTACGAGGGTAGATCTTCCGGATTAACACGCATGTCACTTCCGTCGATGGCTTGCGGCACAGCTATTGCGTATCAGCAAATCTTGATGGAGAGTCTGACGATTCGGCGACGCTGGCGGGATGTCGAATTAGGCTTAAGACGGGCGTTAAGGTGCCGAACAGCCAGAGCTCTGGCTGCATAGCTGGAAGAAGTTCGGACTCTGGGGTACATAGGCGAATAAAATCCCCGTCGAACACGCAATGGAGAGCGGGGTGCGTCGAGAGCATGGTCGTAACTGTTGCGTTAAGAACCGGGTTTTGCTGTCGCGTGAGATTGAATGTTCTGATATGGCAGACAGGCAGTTTGAAGGCGGATTTCTTTGAAGTTTTGCATTGGCTGGTGGTGTGCTGAGATGGGAGACTCGGCAGGCGTTGCCGCGGCTTCGGGGTAATTGCCGCCATTGACGGAATTTGTCTCACCAAAAACTGGAGGCACAGTCCACGTCCAGTCGTCCCATCTCCGGCATCGGGTCCCAAAGCGGAGTGTGGAAACCTTCTGCAGGGGCTGCAACGTGATGTGAGAGAGTGTAACCATGTGGGCTGTTTTCAAGCGACGCCATGAAAAATGCGGTAGCGTGAGTGGATGATGGTCAAGAGGGTTCCCTCGCATTCGGTTTCCAAGTGCCAGCAAAGCCTGCTGCCGTTTACGGCTGGGGGGAGACAAGACTGCATATGCCTCCTCGGTGACGGGCTGTCTTGGTATCAATATACCCATCATTTCGTTGTCCAGATGCTCAGAGATGGACCGGTTAAGCGGCGACGGTCGGGCTGCAATTGGCGCAGCGTGACCAGCGAAGCCTCATTTCCAAGCTCTTGGATGCAGATCATTCTTTCTATCAAAATTGATGCGCGCGAACGACCTTGTGGGAATCTGTCGTACAGCTTCACGAAATGCGGGCACGGCCCACAGCGTTCACACCGGCAGTTTGTAATGCGTAATGGACCAGACGGAGCGTGGGTAGGGGTGGTAAGCCAACGGCTGGGGTGACCCCAGGACGCATAGCTCCAGGTTTGGAGCTGCAATGCATGCCCGCGGCGGTGGTACACAGTGTGAAGAGGGACAACACAGCAACAGCGTCAAACGGCTCTCACGCCAATCATGGCCGTCTCGTGTCGTACGAGATAGCAACGGCCTTCTTGCCGGGGACTGCTGGCTGACGTGGGAGCTGCAAATAGCCGTTGTCGTCGATATGGCGTATGGTGCCGTCCGGTAAGCTACGAGGGGGGGACTGATAACGGGTGCAGTGGTGGCCTGTCGTCAGCCGCAAAGCTGGTTAAAGGAGGCTGCCGTCTGGACACCTAGGCGGGGGACCCCGGCGCTGCATCTGCGGGTGGAGGTAGGGGTGCGGCGGAGGTGATTACTGCGGCGGGAGCGGACGT
Source organism: Darksidea phi (assembly GCA_030770425.1). Lineage (NCBI taxonomy): Eukaryota > Fungi > Ascomycota > Dothideomycetes > Pleosporales > Lentitheciaceae > Darksidea > Darksidea phi. Next base: position 89,640 of record JASJFT010000141.1, read on the forward strand.
GATGTGACGAGTGAGTATGAGAAAGGATGAGAGGGAGCCAGAGGAGCTCCGGCTGCTTGTACCGATGATCATCACGGCTGCTTTTCGTACACAGCGGGACGGTAGTAAGGCATTGCCCGCCCGCCCGCGCTGACGATCCCGAGTGGCTTTCCGCCTCGTCGTCTCGTTTCGCTGCCGCAAAAGGAATGTATACGATACCCATCGGCCGATAGCCTTCACCGCCATTGCATTAACTAAGCGCGACTCCAGGCCCACGGCCGGCCATAAACTAGCGACGTCTACTCCACACGCTCACGCTCACCCCTCAAACACCTCGCACACGCGACCCTCGCCTCCAATTCGACTGGAGCCCGCCCCGTCTCACCACACGGTGACTCTTTCACGCCTCGCCTCGCCTCGCCTCGGTCCCGCGCGAGTCCCCGTCTTGTGACGACATCACCATCCTCAGCGCCCCCAACGCGAAGGCGGCGGGCCGGTTCAGACGTCTGCGCGAAGAGAAGCACCCCTCACACAGCTCAAGAGCCCGGCTACGCGCTGCGATGGGCTGTCCACGCCCTGCCGTTCTCCGAGTCCGCGTCCGTCGGGAACACCACTCCGGCTTCCTCAACAACTGCTGAGAAACTGCTGAGAGACCGCTCCATGGCGGCATGCGCCCAGTGACAGACATGCTCGGCCAGTTCTTCGGCACGCCGAAGGGTGCCGGCGCACATCCGTCCCCCACCACGACGCTGGATTCTGCCACCGAAGAGTCTCACACGCGACACCTGCTCTATCCCGAATCGAGCACTCTCTACCACCCCGACGGCCAGCCTTACCCCCTCCACGGCGCCTCGCTCTCGCCAGGAACCGCATACGATGGCCCACTGCCCGAGATCGACCTCGAGTTTCCTCGCGATTGCCGCATTGTCATCGCCCAAGATGAGACGGCTTCGATACCCCGAACCATCCTGTTCGACTCGAAGCCAGGGCCGCCGCGTGCCGAGTCGCCTACGCTGCCAAACACACGGTCGCGTCCCTTTGGCGGGCCCGGGAGTGCTAGCACCGTGGGTCCTACCTTTGGAGGCATGCACGCGCGAAGGTCGTCCCTCGTCACCGAATCGACACCGCGATCCCCTACTGTAGCTGGCTTCACGCGCACACGCACACGCGGCAACTCCATCTCCTCCATGCCGAACATCGACGAGCATGCGCAGATACAGGCAAAGGCACAGTCCAAGGCGAAAGACTCGGCAGATTTGGTCAACGTGTGCTTGGACTGCATGTTCGGCAACACGCCCATGAACTACAGGGGCAACTCGAACAAGATTCACATTGTTCCGCTCGACCCCAAACCCGCCGATGCGGGCGCTCTGCCGCCTAATCTTCAAGATGCTACAAGTTCCCTGGGACGAGCTGAGGGTTTCCGGAGGAGAAGCCACCTAGCGAAGTCCTTCACACCCGGCAACCTACCCCTCGAGGCGCCCACCATCGAGACTAGCAGCATCATCTCAAAGGAACCTCGCCGACGCACCATCTTCATTACGCGCATGTTCTCTGTTACACTGCCAGACGACGATCTGGATACGTCCAACGTTCGCACTCCTACGCCTCATAACTCTGTTGGCAAGGGCAATGGCTTCCCCTTTCCCCGGCAAGGTGCCAAAGTTGGCCCCAAGGTGCTCCCCTCGACCCGCAAAAGCCCCATGTACGCCATCACGATCATCCTACATCTCCCGATTGCCACCCAGTCCTCGACGCTACGCCCACCATCTCGACCCGGCAATCCGAAAAACAGCCATGCATCTACCTCTGTGCCCGGACATGACTCGCTAGGATCGTCCCTGGACTCCGACCGCCGTGCAGGATGGGCTTTTGTCGATTCAAACTTCGGCGTGGAGTCACTCCTTTCAGCCTCGCTCAACAGCGACGTGGACGATCGTGTCGATGTCGTAGGCCAGCACTGGGATGTCATCATGCGCACCCTCACAAGCCTCCAATTTGTGGTCCAAGAGCGCATCCTTGCTCAGTTCAAATCGGCAGAGGCGGCTTCCCCGCCGATGCTACATCTGCCACATGTCCAGCCATCTCGCTCTAGTTTGCGAGACGCTCCTCCACCGCCTGTTCGTCGAGCGCTAAGACTGCAGCCTGGTGCTCTTATGTTCGACCAAGACATCAAAAAAGCGGTGGAGCTGGCAGGCAACCGCGTTGTGAGCGGCATGAGAATACCCCGAGTGATGACGGGCCAAGGCAAGTGGGGCGTGTGGCGCGAGGAAGCAAGATGGCTTGGTAGATGGGCCGGTCGACGGGAGGAGAATTTCTTCTTCTTCAACCTGCTGACCGCTTTCCTGGGAAACCACACCGAATGGCTCAATTTGCTCGGGCCAAAATGGCACCGAAAGCGCCACCGGGAGCAGCACAAGTCATGTGCCGGCGACAACCTGACCATCTCGAACCGTACCGTCATTGTGTCTCCGGACAAGATGGCAGCACGGCGACTGATCTTCCTCGTTGCTGCGTTTCTACCACCTAACGTACCCGCAGTGTATGATGGCGCTTCTCCGATGCGACCTAGCACTTCTGCATCTCTACGTGCGTACTCACAGTCTCCTCCGACCAATATGCCGCCATCAAGGAAGCATTCTTTGCGCCGGCAGATCAACCGGCGGCCGCGTGGCAAGCAAAGCATGACCAACATGCGTCTCCAACCCTATGCGGGTAACGGCGCTAGTCTCTCCGCTCTTGAGTCTACGAACACTCGGTCTGACTCTGGGGTGGCCGAGTTTCAAGATGCGCATAGGCATTCCCGTCGATCCTCTGCTCATTCCATCCGGACAAGTTTGGTGATTCCGTCCATGTCAGATAGCGCTGTTACTACAAAGAGCAGCGCTGCTACATTGTCAACTGCTACGCCGCAGAACAACGTTCCCGTGGCGCATTTTACGCTGCCTAGAACCAAGTCCTCCGGACCATCGCCGGAGACGAGACCTGAGAGTAGCGATAGTCTCGCTTCTGCAAACTTAATGCACACCTTGCAACGAAGTAGTACTGGGCATATCAGCAACCCTAGCACTGATTCGTCCAACACTAGTCGCTGGAGTGGCTTCATGAACTTTTGGAGCGGACGACGCGGGTCTTCTGCAGATCAAAGCGACTACCTACAGAGCACGGACGATGGCCTAGGCGTTGCTGGCTCAGCATACCGCGGTCCGGAGCGCCCTCGCTCACAGCTCGAGCTCATGGTGCAAGAGCTTTCCATGGACGGTGTATTTGGCGATGCTGATGCTTTCGAGCCGCCCGTCAGCAATACTACTATTACTGCCGATACCTCGCCCGAAACATATCCAGTCGGATGTAGTGGTGTTCCAGCATCTGCTGCACGACCCATCCCGGAACGACCAAAAACATTTGATTCAACGCTCAAGCTTTCAGTCAACGAGAAAGATGGTGTCATCGATGTTGATATCCCGCTTCCGGACTTCGGTTCTCCACTTCAGTCGCCCTTGCTTGGGGGGTATGCGTCAGCTTCCAGCCAGCATGGCTCCAGTTATGGCGAGTCTTCAGTCTTATCTATGCCGTATTGTGAGCCAGAGCAGCCCGTTAATGCCGCTGGGTGGTTAAAGCAGTTCCATCCAGACTTTGCAGTTCAAGCGATCAAACCCTATGCCGAACTCGAGCGTGACATCAAGTGGGCTTTGAGCGCCGAGCCGACTCCGATCACCTCTACCGCGGCTCCAACCCTCGAGCAGGGTCCTATTGAGCGCTGGGTGGACGTTTGCTCCGCTCTCATCGCCGACACGCGCACGTTTAGCATCAAACGTATCAGCCTGCGACGACTTGTCAGGCTGACGCCAACGCCGACTTACCAAGCCTCCGCCATGACGCCAGCCATCTCTGGCATGCCTCCTGGACGCTCGCAGTATGGCAATCCTTACAGCACCAACTCGTCGGCGCCAATGATGACCGAACAACATCTCGACGAGGAGTTTCACGAAGAGCACATTATGGATTTCGATGCAACGTTGATCGACGCAGTTGATCGCGTGCTAGCACAGTCCGGGCAAGCTTCACGAGCTCAGTCTGCTAGTTCATCGCGGTCCAGTTCTCGACGAGGGAGGCGCGATGGCCGGTCAGATTCTAACGTGGGACACCATGCGGATGTATCACAGACGGATTGTAAAGCGGTTATTTTTGATGCCCTCGAAGTCATCGTAAAGAACGTGACAGCTGAGCGCAATGCCAAAGAGGAGCGTAAGGAGGAGACAGAGAAACCGGTACAGGACGTCCCCAAGACAGCAGCTGATTCGTCATTGAAGGAGGGCATCCGGCGATGGCTTTCGGAGGTGGAGTGAGCTCGAAGGTGCAACGAGCAGGTCTTTTCTTTTTGTCTGATTTGCCTCATACTTTTATCTTTCTAGAGTCGAGCACCTCTTCTTGCGTGCTAATGGCGCGACGATACCCTTCGAGCACGCCACCCGTGCCTCGACCAGCATTATCCTTACCCTCACCGCATTGTACTACTATGTTACTGGCTTCTTCGTCCTTTAGAGAAGCTTTTCTTTCTTCGTGTTTGTCCTCGCTTGTTATGCGGGTAGCGGGCTGGCTGGCATTGCCGCTCGGGATTTCCTCATTCATCGGACTTTGTCTTGCATTTTAGCGGGTGGGAGTTTTTTTTTTCTGGCGCAAGGTATCTCTTTTTCACTACTATGTATGAATTCTAGGTCGATATCCTGGGTGGGTTTCTGCTTTGCACTACTGGGTGGTTGGGGTAGGGGATCTAGTGGTGCATTGCGGTGTTTGGCTGTAGGGGTAATGTCTGTGGCTATTGTTGCTATGCTGCGTCTGAGTGGCGCTCTGAAGCTTTTCTGATGGCCATCGAGGAGCTATGAGCGGAATATATGAATGGAATGCTGCGATTCTATCATGCTAGTGTTATTGCTCGTGTTTCGGGTGAATGGCTCGCGCTGCATTAATATATGTGAAGGCGCCCGGTGTGCTACACGTACAGTGAGTTGTAGGATCACGTTCGTTCCCTACAGCAAACAGGTTCAAGCAATGTCTTCGATACGTAAGCAGGCATTCAAATTCAATAGTACGTGCTTAAATACCCCCTATCTTCCAGTCGGCAATTTCCATACACATCCCATCCAACCCTAACACTCTCACTTCCCCAACGCAAATCGCACAGACGAAACTTCTTCATTCAATGGCAAAATATCCGGCACTGGCCCCACGGGCGTAATAGCAAACTGATTAATCTGAGTATGACTCTTGGTATAATGTTTCTTGATATGCTCAAACTGCGTCGTCTGGCCGAAGGCCGGATGGTTCCAGTACAAATTGCGCATCCACTTGTGCAAGTGCGGGTACCCCGAGCGGATGTCGCGGATGTTGCATTTGAAGTGCTGTACGTAGACGGGGTCGAAACGCACGATGGTTGTGTAGAGGCGGACGTCGGCTTCGGTGGGGTGTGGGGCGGAGAGGAGGTAGGGTGTGCTTGTTGTGGAGAGGTGGGATTCTAGACGGTCGAGGGAGGTGAAGAGGGTGGTTACGGCCTTGGTGTATGCTTCCTCCGTGCTGTGGGGTTGTTAGTTGCTGGGTATAGTATGGCGCGATAGGAGGGAGGGCGGATGGGAGTAGGGAACGTACGTTGCGAAACCGGATTTATACACGCCATTGTTGACGTCGTTGTAGACCCATTCGTTCATCTCCTCGATGTCCTTTTGCAGCTTCTCCGGGAACAAATCCAGACCTTTGTGTTTGTCGTCTAGCAAGTCGTCGAAGGCGTGGTAGAACATGCGGATGATTTCGCTGCTCTCATTGCTGACGATTCTCTTCTCTTTCTTATCGTACAGCGTGGGCACGGTGAAGCGGCCTTCGTAGTCTGGGTTCTGTGCGAAGTAGATGTCGCGAAGATGGGTGAAGTCCCTGTGCAGTGGGTCCGGCGTGACGTTCTCGCCGGGAACCTTTTCGTCGGAAGTCGCGAAACGCCAGCCTATTTTACGTAAGGCTCGATCTTTTATTAGGGATGAAAGCATTGGCTGGGAATACACACCCTTTTGCCCCATATGCCAATGCACACTAGTAAACCCGACAATCTCCTCTAACCCCTTCAACTTCCGTACAATCAACGTCCTATGCGCCCACGGACACGCATACGACACATACAAATGGTAACGGCCCTTCTCAGGCGGGAACTCTGCGCCGGGTTTGTTCTCGATCCAGTTGCGGAAGACGGAGGTCTGGCGCTTGAATTCGCCGGTTTGGTCGCCGGGCTTGACCCAGTCGGTGATGGAGGGAGCTTTATCCATTACGGAAGAAGAAAAAGTGCGGGGTGCAAGGGTGGAGAGGGGAACAACGGCTCTGTTGCGGAATGCGACGTGAGTTGATATTGAGCGCAATCGAGTGAGAGCTGAGGACATAAATGGGCAATTGCAACTAGTTGGACAGATTGAAGATATACTCCAACAGCGAGATATCAAACCCATATATACGCGAAAGAAAAAGCTCGTGGTAGCTCAAGAGCTTCCCCGCTTTCGTAATCACGTCTCGCTTTCGTCATGGTTCCAGGGTTTCTACTCGCTAGCTTAGCGTGTTCCGACGCCGTGACTCAGCTTGACAAAGCTCTTCCAAAGCCTCTCATTCGGTAATGTTTACGAAAGCATTCGTAGTGCGAAGATAAATACGAGATTTGGGGAATAATGAGACGGCTTACAATGCATTATAGTAGGAGAGAAAGGTGTGGTTTGTGGGAGTGGTTGTGGAGACGTAGCGGGCGGGGAGGCTGCCGCGGGCTGAAATGCTTCTGATTGGTTGGCGGAGCGTTGTGGGTGCTAAGCCGCTTTGAACGCCACACGATGATATGGAGGAATTTATTCAACAGCCCGTTGCATAACCTTTAGAGGAGCGATCTCAAAGGTACGACTCTCTTTTTCTGCCTTGAGGAGCAGTTTAGCTTTTCTTGAATGCTCGCACGCTGCGTAGAAACTCAAATCGAGTGCAGGAGGTGCGGAGGGGTTAAGGATAAGAACACAACAAATACACAGACGTACTACAACCGTGAGGTTGGCATGACAGATGGAAATATCCAGGGCTTGTCTATCTCGTAGCTGTTCGCAGCTGGAAAGTTGGGGTAGCAGCACCGTAATACCACACAGGCAGGGTAAGGTAATCGGCCCTATTCATTTGAACACTAAGATGAAAGCATGTTGTGCTTTTAGCGCGCCTAAATTGTCTTTGGGATCTTTTCACTGAGGCTTAGCTAGAATATCAAATTGATCCTTGAAATGTAGGGCGCAACTGCGGCATGTGGCACGGAATTACGTATTCCAAATGTGGCCTAGCGTAACTGTCAGCCACTAGCGACAACCGCCTTTCAGAATGTCACTCAACTTCGCTTCCACCACCACGCTCGTCAATTTCATATATCTGCACCTATCGGCTTTCTCCGTTTCTCTGCATTCCCTGAACATATTCCCCACTCAGCTTACTCAAGAAGCTACAGAAGGATGTCCTCTCGTCCCGCTCTCTCGCCACGCAACGACGCACCTGCCGCATTCATAAAAGGTACAATCGATACAGTCAAGCAATGGCCGTGCAATGGATAATTCGCGCAAAGTACACTACTTTGATTCGACCGACTTATTGAATATCATGATTTGATAGGTCTAGAGTCGGCAGCGAAACGCGCTTCGGGTCGGAGTCCGGACTACATTCTCCACACGATCACACCCCTCAATTTCCCATACGCACTAGAACGAGCACATGTGCCTCACTGCAACATGATATTGGTGTTCATATGAGCCGCCAAGTTTATCAAATCTCTCGCTGTGGTTTGAACTTCGGATGGTGCCGCTTCCTGACCTTCAAACCTCATCACCATGGGTGTATGCTCGGTTAAGCCGAAGTCCCTGGTGCTGATCCATAACGAATGTCTTACCAATGTTCCGGAGATGTGTTCTTTTATCTCTTTGCCTGGAGCTGACGGTCCGTGAACTGGGTATCCCCATCATGACTGATACCCCATCTGCTTAGACCAATGACATATCGGCCAAGCATATCATCTCTGCCCCCACTGTTTTAGAGGCGCCTAAAACAGTCATAATCAGATCACTCATCGACACATCCCTTCTCGCCCGTGTTGCTGATCGCACGGGCTCCCTCGGAGCCACCATGCAGATCCTCGACCATAGACCACAGACCGCAGAGGTGCATCGACGCTCCGACTTCTCCAACCATCAGAAGCGGTAACTCCGATGCAAGGCCGTCGGTCCGGTTTACGATAGATGTGAAATTGCTGCATGGCGCTAGCCACCGCCCCTTCTACTGCGCCATCGACCTAGTCGCTTCGATGGCAAAGGCCGCCACGGTGATCGTCGGGGCGCCTTGCTCTAATCCAGGTACCAAGGACAAGATACTCTCGGTGCGCATTCACCAGGTTTTGATCTACGAATAGCCTAAAAGAAACAGCCTTGAAAGTCGCCTCGCCCCTGCTTACTACTACCGCCCGGTTGGTGTTGCCTGCTCTACCGAGACCTTGTTCATACAAGGTTGGCTTAGAGATGACCACACCATGCACATCCCCCATCCGACATTCAGGGTGTGCGCCCCGTGAAGGAAGGTAGGATCCCTAGGGCAGCAAAGCTGACAGCCTGTCCTGTCCCAGTCAGCAGGTACGCAGCTCATGAAGCTTATGTTCGGGTAACGATCCCTGTCAGCCCTACGCCAGCCCTATACCTGTCTTGGATCACAGAGAGGCATCGACCACTCGTATCACTGGTCAAAGCCAAAATGCACTTCATGCCTCTGATATTACTGTGAAGCATCTGCAACGCAACGCTCGATTGCACGGACCTGGCATGCATATCGCGCCACATCACGTCAATTCACCTCGGATGGCACTACCGCTTACAGGAATATCCTCCGACCGCCGCGCTGCAGCATTCTACTCCGTACTTGCATCGTCATCTCCAACATGGCTTCTCATCTTCATCTTTACCACCGCCGACAGTCCTCGTTCTAATCTTTTGTCCTGAAGAGGAAGTCAACTGCAAGAGTACGCACAGGCTCCGATCATCTTGTATTAATCTGCTTTAATTCCATTGCGCCACCCTCGGCGAGCCCAGGAAGAGGATCCAACGGAACTAGACAATTTGTATCCGCAGCGTGACTCCTTCCGCTTAGGATGATCAGACATGAGACATTGGCTTGTTCATCTCCCATAGCCACTCTATGGTCAAGGAGCAGTAGATGCGTCTTCCTCTTCCCCTCGTCTATGCCAACTGCATACACCTCGCGTACAGTCACAAGTATGCATTCGCCAGCCATTGGCCCACTCCACTAGGACAAGCTACACGGCAAGCACGTTTTCCGTCCCACAATCGTTTCTCAATCGTTTCGCCCCGGCTCGTGCCCTCCATGCAACAACTCCTCCCGCCAGGCCTACGAGACCCCCACCACGGTATGCATATCAAATTCGAGCGAGCAACGCGATCCCCCTTCGACGAGCGCGTCAGTGCACATGTATCTCCTATGTACCGTCTTTTACCCAAACGGAAGGAGAGAGGGAAGAGGAGGGGAGCGTCATGCATCAGCGGGACCGTGTCTAGATCTAGCGAAGCAAACTATGTAATTAGAGAGAGAGAGAGGGGGGGGGGGGGGGGGGGGGGGGGGTAAAAAAAAAAAAAATGTTTTGGGGGGGTGGGCCCGGGGAAAGATACCCCCCCCGGGGGGGGGGGGGTATTTAGAAAAGACGTTGT
>JASJFT010000141.1:99383-117377 GCA_030770425.1 Darksidea phi
CCCCCCCCCCCCCCCCCCCCCCCCCCCCCCCCCCCCCCCCCCCCCCCCCCCCCCCCCCCCCCCCCCCCCGCAGGGAAAGAGAAACATCATGTCTTGTGTCGGATGGGCCCGAGACAAGTAGCCCAGCCGGGGAGGGGGGGCCTTTAGTCTAAGCACTTGAGTACGAGTCCAGTAACACGGGTTTCGGCTTGACCATCTGGAAAGAGCAAGTGCAGCTCTAAGTTGGCTCGATTATACGGTTGAACGTCATTTAGTGCCAACAATTTGCACTGCAATAAGCCCCGGTCCTGCATCTTGCTGAAGATCTGCGAAAAAATGTCATGGCATGCTGTTTCATACCCACCTGCCACAATCCTTCGATAGCTTTATACGAACAACGACGAAAGTCAACTGACCAAAGAAAAGGCAACTGAATCATCGTCGAAATGAACTAGTCCTTTTGTCCATGGGTATCTATCGCTTTTGCTTCAGCTATATCAAAACACGGCTTTGCGGACCCGCGCTATGACGCCTTTCTGCGCCGGCAGCGATCCATAGCCTTATTCGTGTGCATCCATCACATCCTATACAATTTTGCAGAACCAATAGCTACCTCAGTGCCTCTTGCTTTTCACAGTAGCGCGGCCCCAACACTGCCCATGGTCTGCTTCGTAACCTCATCCCTGACCTTGCCCACTTTCTTTGCTGAATCCAAGATGGCCCCCTCAATCGCCTGCAACGCCCCGACTAGCTCCCTTCTCTGATCTTGTGGCCTACTCCTGCTGCCCGTCAACTGCTGTGCCTTCTCTACCGTACCCGCTTCCATTGTCCTCAGATGAGCTTCAATTTCCCGAATCTGGCGCTGGTACAGATCAAGCGTGCGCCCGAGATCATCTGTGCGGCGGTTGAAGTAGCCAACCAGATCGACAGGCTTCGTGGGGTCATCGTCATTGAGAGAAGAGCTGGGTCCCGGGTTCGAGGTTGAGGTGCCGAGGTTGGGCGTATTGCCATAGCGGAACTGCGCGGGCAAGGCCTGGTTCTCGATGGCGCGGAAAGAGAGATAGGCGTCTTCGGCGTCCTTTCTGACGAGAGCCTTCAGACTAGCGATGTTTGCAGAGTCATTGTCGAGACCTAACTCGATAGTCGAGAGGAAGTTCTCGACGTAGACAACATCAGGTGCGATGGTGGCCACTTCTCCGACATGCTGAGGGAGCGCCTCTCGTGTCTTGTGGGCCTTGTTAATCTTGTCTTGGATGCCTTCGTCAAGTTGCATGATCTGCTGCTGGATCTCGGGGCTAAGGTCGTTGAAGCGTGTGGTCCCTTTTATTGAGTCGAATGTCGACATCTGGACTGCTTGGGACGTATTGAAATTGGTCGTTGAGTTGCCCAGCCCGAATGCATTGTTTTGGGATTGCATACCGCCGAACATGCCACCCCCTTGTTGTTGCTGTTGCTGCGGTTGTGCTTGCTGGGATGAGCCAAAGAGGGGCGCCGATGCCTGGTTCTGCTGCGTTTGCGTATTTCCAAACAAAGGAGCGGTAGATTGTTGTGCCGTTGAAGACCCGCTAGAATGGGTTAGTCTTTGTGTGACGCAAGCGGCCGCCCTTACTTACAATAACCCGGGCTTCTGCGTCTGCTGGCCAAGACCACCGAATAGTCCTCCCGATTGGGAAGGCTGTGTTTGCGTCTGGTTCTGTGTATTTCCTCCCAAGGCGCCCCCAAATAGACCCCCGGCTTGCTGGGGTGGCGGTTGCGCCGTTGAGGAGCCAAAGAGTCCCCCGCTCGGGGTGGCGGTAGTAGCCGGCTTGCTCATATTACCAAAGAGGCCTGCAGATTGTGGTTGGGTAGTGGTGTTTTGCCCCCCGAAAAGCCCTCCGGATTGGGGTGGCTGTGAGGTTGCGCCGCCAAATAATCCTCCTGTCTGAGACTGCGACGTGGATCCAAAGAGGCCGCCGGTTGACTGGGGCTGCGATGTATTGGTCGACGAGCCGAGGCCTTGGTTGGCATTGTTCCCGCTGCAGGTACGTTAGCATCATGGTGTGAGATCTGTGCTTGAGAAGCCGGCCCCAGTACGGAGATGGATGGCGCGGTTCCTGAAGGATGCAAAAGGTAGCTTAAGTCAATGTGACTATGCCACGGCGTGTGCGCAGGAGGCAGATGACATGTTCGGTATATATACGTACAAGAGACTGCCGCTGGTATTGATGCTCAACGAGTTGGAGCGTCCAAAGCCTGCCATCTTGTCGTGCTGCAGATGCCCGCCCTTGCCTCGAGGATAGCGCCTCTACCCAATTATCGCCCGTAAGTATAGATGCCCCGTTCTCGTTTGGGAGATCCGACTGAGTGTCCAATGGTAGGTCTGTCGAGGGGGAGCGCAGTTCGGAATCCGATGCAGTTGCGGACGTCGCCAGCGGAGATGACTGCCTACGGGGCCGAGCTGTTCCCCAGCTACAACGACGTGGTGGCGCGGCGCGAGTGGGAGATCGGGCTGATCAAGGAGAAGCTGGAGAAGGGTGAGGTGGTCGACCTGCCGCTATGTCGGATCGAGCGGGTGACGGCGTAAGTTTGTGTGCAACGATGCTGGCGATGGTGTTTGGTCGTGTTTTGGCGAATTGCGCGCTAAGCTCCGACGCGCGCCAAGGCGTCCATCATCGCAGAGCCGCATTCCATGCTAGATTCGGCTAATGTTGCCGTTTAGAGGTGAGAGCACGGTGCGCTTCGGGCTCAAACGAGGGAAGCTGCTCTACGTCTTCAAGTACCCTACCCACGACGTCGAGCGCGACAAGCACCGCAACGTCATCACCCGCGCCCGCTTTATTAAGGACCAGCTCGAGCTTGCCGGTTACCGTCTCATTCCCTGGGATTTTAAGAAAGGCCAGCCGCCGAAGTTCTGGGGAGAAGGAACAATGGAAGAGGAAGATGACGACCTCTACGGGCCGTCCGAGACCGCGGCGCCCGCTGCGACAACGCACGAGGAGGCGAAGAACGAGGACGATGCTTCGAGCGGGGACGAGCCCATGGACGAGGGCCTCGAGTCCGGCGAGGAAGACGAGAGTGACAGCGATTCCGTAGGATGCGCCGTACCGTAGACACGCAATTGAAGCTAACTAAGCTCAGGATATCGAAATCATCATCGACAAGCCTTCCGTCGCCTCAAAGCCTGCTCAGTGCGTTATTCCCGTGCCTCAACGCAGCTTCTCCGGGCTAACATTCCTCCCTAGATCCGCCCCTCGCGAATCCACAGCAATCAAGATTGAAGCTCCCCCACAGCCAACTGCTACTCAGACCCAAGCTCCCAAATCGACCCCACTCCACCTTCCTACTGGCCAGCCAGGCACCGCCTACCCCGCGGTCCGCACCTCTACCATCGACGTAAATGCCGACCCAGTATACCCACCTCTAGGCAAGCCCATTTCGCAAGTCGATATCGACGCAGACCTTGCCGAGGCTACTAAGCCATGGCGCCTCCCGGGTGCAGACCAATCCGACTACTTCAACTACGGCTTTGACGAGTTCACGTGGGAAATGTACCGGCAGCGGCAGCAGACCATGGCGTCGAACCTGGCGCAGCAAAAGGCGGAGACGGCACAGCTGCAGCAATTCTTCGGTAGTATGGGGCCCGGGGCTGCGCCTGCGGGTGCTGCCGCGCCGACTGGCCCTGGCCCAGCTGCAGGTGGCCCTGGTGCCGGTGCTGGACCCGCCAATATGCCGATGGCGCCTGGTGGAATGAATGAAGAGATGATGGCGAATGCTTTCCAGCAGATGATGGCCCAGGGTATGGATCCAAGCACCATGGACTTTAGCGCATTCATGAGCATGGCTGGGGGAGGTGGTATGCCTGGATTTGGTGCGCCGGCAGGACCGCAGGGAGGGTTCGGTGGTGGCGGAGGCGGAGGAGGGAATCAAGGTGGAGGTGGTGGCGGCGCTGGGGGGAGAAGGGGTGGTCGAGGACGGGGGAACTGGTAGACTGGTTCATCTCTACGAATGATGTGGGTAGGTACGGGTCATGCATTCAGGCGTTTCAGTGTACGATACGATGCCATGGTCATAGGGTTTGGCTTACGATACCTTAAGAGCGGAGACAATTGAAGAGGGTTGCTTTTACAATGTGTAGCAAATTTTATGCTGTTGCGGTATGACTACTACCAATTCCGTAATATTGATCGCACTTTGATGTGGACATCGCAACGACTCAACCTTCAGCTTTTCGTTCGCCCAACGCCAGCCAAATTTTGTCTCCTAGCGACTAATCACTGGCCCCACAGGTAGCCCCCCTCTCACGTCACTACAGGGCCTTGGAATGATGACGGGACACAGCTCCTCCCACTGCTCACGTCTCCATAGGAGCTCCACCCTCCAGCACGTGCGCGGGTATCCTCCCCTCTTGAAAGTCCTTCTCCAGCTTCGCCATTTCTGCCAGACTCCCCGCCGAGTTGATTGCCGCCCGCATCCTCGCCTTCTCATCCTCGGTCCAGATGCGCTCCCTCGAGGGCGTATCGGCGCCGCCGGTGAAGGAAGATACAACAAAGCCCGTGGACTTTGTGCTTTTGATTGTAGTGGCGAGCTCAGTGGGTTCGTCGATGGTGCCAAAGAGTTCTTTGGCTTTCGTACGCTCAACTTCCCGGATCTTGGTATAGTCGAGGTAACGGAGGGAGGGGACGAGGTAGATCAACCAATAGCGGTAGTTCTGTCGGCTTGTTAACTCATGTTGCGCCAATCTTTGGGCTCTCCCCTTGGATGCCGTGGCGCATTTCACATGTCCTTTCTAGATTAGGCACGTGCACGGCTGAAAAGACGTGTTGTACGCACCTCTTTGCTTGTGACAGGGTTGCCCATCACCGTCAGATACACCAACTTCTTGAAGCCACCCAGCGGGTCCAGATCCACCAGCTCAGCCAACCTGTTCTTCGTGAGAACCAACGTCGTCAAATTCGGTATGCTCGTGGAGAGGTTCGCCTGGATATTCGAGATGCGGTTTTGCGCGAGGAACAGCGTACGTAATCGAGGCTGGAGCGGGAAATTGCCGAGGTGCGCAATATCATTGTCGGTAAAATCAATTGCATCGTTGTCCTAGTCGATGAGCTCGCTATTTTGAGGGTTGGGGTATGGGCGGGGGCGGGGTAATAGAGTAAGGAATGGGGTTACGTACACGTGCGGCGCCCATGTTCTCGATAGCCGAAATCTTGTGGCCTAGAGTTTACACGGATTGATATCAATTCAGCTCTTCAAGTGTAGCATCTGCTCCTTTCGTACGCACCTCGTAGATCGAGTTCACGCTCCGTGAGACAGTTGATGAAGGAGAGGGAATTGCCGATCAGCTCCGTAGTGAGCCTCATTTTGGCGGTTCGTTGATTTTATTTCGGGCACTTTTGGATTGTATGAGGCGGGGACAGCGATCACTGAGAGCGTAAGTGGTGAGCGGCGTGGTGTTGGAGCTTGAACTCGCAGTGACGAAATTCAATGTTTCGGTTCATGCCAAGATTTTGCTGAGTAACTAGCGCACCGTAGACTCGGACCCTGTGAGTCCTTCCTGCACTTGACAGATTCACTGACCTAATATTCACACGTACCGCGGCTTCCTTAGACTGGTCGCATTAGGGTTTTATGTTGGGTAGTCAACCTTTACTATTCAACCTTTCGCATGCTAATGCAGCCTCCTACAAAATGAGTAGCCATTCATTCTTAGTGTTAGCCCCCACCATACCACCTTCAAAACTGGTTTCCTTATGAGCAAAACCAAAATAGGAGAACATATGAGTATGATTGTACCAAAATTTCGAGCAGTCATGTTTGACGGTTCACACGCAATGCATAGTCATTCACCCTGCCGAATCGTACCGGTTGACTTTTCCTTTGTTCCACCTATGCACCTTCCATCATTCATTATCCGACTCCCCCGTTTGCAATTTCGTTGCGAAGACGAATACCATAACCCCCAAGACGAACAAAGACACTTCTCAAAGCTAAAATCTTTATTACCAGACTTTGCCGACTAGAAACATCTACATTTACCTACATATACCTACCTTGTATTGGACGTATAGAGAGTGTTGCATGGTTTCTTATTCATACACACAAAATTCCACCTATAATTGATCTTGCTTCCCAGTCTACTTCAGAAATGAGCGGCAGACCCACTTTTCCAAACCCTCGTGAGGGCATGGACCGAAGATCGACCCTTCCAGACCCTCGCCAGGATAGGAGAGGAGTTGTACCTTATTCATATTCGACAGAGCCCTTGGTGCGCCCAGCAGGTAACGCTCCATCAGCAAGGTACGAAAGCTCGAGTAGGCCATTCACTCAGCGAAATGAGATCTATTCGGATCGAGATTTACAGTCACAACCTCCAAGCGAGAGCCAGTACTCTCGTAGGCGCTCCACACCCCAGAAAACGTACGAAAGTTATCCGAATCAGCAGCCTTCCGCTTCCCAGAGAGATGGTATGCGTAAAGGCAGGTTTTTGGCGAAAAACGGTTCGGATCAGCGGTCTTCAGCCCTTAAAGCGGACGCAGACAAATACAACCGAAGTATGAAAGAGTCAAAAGCAGAACCCAAAACCACGGGCTACGACGGACGTAGATCAATATCAATCCCTGGTTTAACACTGATCACCATACTGGGACGAGGTCGTCCCCAAGGTTACTTTTTGGAGCGAGACTACCAACCTGGCGCTTTTGCTATTGTGAAAGTACCCAGCTATACAAGACACAAAGCTGTCGATCAGACTTTAAAATGTGACATCTTTGAGCAGGATGCACATGGGGTACTTTTGAAAAGACCAAGAGCGATAGAAATGATCCAGGAACTATGCAAAATGAATGATCCTGAGATCACGGTCGATATGAACCCGTCTGAAGAACGTGTAAAGCATATCCTTTACCCATACGCCAAGGGGGAAATACACGAATACAACATCATCGATGAGTACTGGGGTTGCAGTAAGGACGGTAAGCATGCGAGAACCTTTGACAGCATAGTTTACTCATGAATACGCAGTACAAATTGCCTATGATTACAACAAATTGCGACAATCTAAGGGGAGCAAAGCTCAAAGCGAGCGGAAATCAAAGCCTCGTGCGCCATCTGAATGTTCTCCAGCATCTTCTAAGGATAATTCAGATGCTTATATTTCTCCACCCGCCCCAGAACCGCCAAAGCTCGGCCAGTATCGAAATATCGATGACAACTACTACCAGCATGCACATTCGCCTCGAACGTCCAAAGCCTCTCGTCGACAAGGCTCGCAGCCTTTCTCCCAACCAGCCCGAGCTCCAACATATACAGAGCCGAATCATACCACTTCTTGGGGGTATCCGAACCAACCTTCACCAAGCAGACAGACACGACACAAAATTAATATGAGTTACGAAAAGATTGACTCGAACAAGTGGTCTGGTCAAAACAACATCGGTTGGTACGATGACTGGGAGGATTGGGAAAGAAACAAACACGAATTTTATATCATGACATGCAAGGATGGCACAGAAGGCGTCATTGATAGCAGAGTGGGCGCATGGCTTAGTAAAGAACTGCGTGGGATGGCCTCCGACGCACCTTACGGGGCACCTAGCGAATTAGTAGTTAAAGAATACTTGTTTGGCTCGGAAGATGGGAAACGTGCTGGTCGACTGGAATACAACGACGAATATGGCTCCACCTGTAACCGTAAGTATTGCCCTTGTAGTTGACCATAGGCCAGTAGCTCATCACTCACAGTTGTGGGTTTGTACTTGAGAAAAGTACGGTACGCCGGAATTCTCAATATGGTTACAAGGAGTTTGCATGAATCGTAATTGAACTCTGAGGATTCGGCGGTTGTTCTTGCTACTGCGAGACGTCGTCGTTAGCGGCTTGATTCTTCATGTTGTCAAAATTACCTTCACACGAACCCTCAGTCATACATGTAGAGGAGGGTGTCATGACTCCAATATGCGTACATTTTACCAAGGAAGGCTGGCCGAAATGTAAGCAGACTTTTGACCTACCTCTTGTAGCACCACACTTCATTCGCGAGCGCTTCTGGGCTGTAGACTAAGATATCCGCGTAACTGTAAGTGGACGAAACTTGTGGCGTTTTGCGTACTAACACCGCAAAC
This sequence comes from Darksidea phi, assembly GCA_030770425.1. NCBI lineage: Eukaryota > Fungi > Ascomycota > Dothideomycetes > Pleosporales > Lentitheciaceae > Darksidea > Darksidea phi. Next base: position 107,459 of record JASJFT010000141.1, read on the forward strand.
CGTTAAAACTATGCAGGACACATATATCGCGAGGACGCCACGATGAAGCAGTATCTCACAGTTTGATTCTCAACGAAATAAAAGTTCATTAATGCTTTCTAGCCTTAATATATTCAAGTGTTTCCATGGATTGTGGTTGGCCCACAGAGTCGCTTCCTCGACTCTTCATTATGCTATGTCGGTTGTAGCCTTCAGAGTCTTACTTTGTGTGGCCGTGACTCTGGTGCAAAAGACTTATATGAGGAAGCTATAAGTTCGACTAGCACGTAAATACTAGTCATATTATTATTCCTTAGCTTCTATATTAATCACTCAAATTTATCTATGCGAATATCCACTTCTTAGAAGACTCTTGTACAGGTCATGCATCATAAAGGAAAACACCACCCTTCCGAGCTTACCCCATTCCAAATTTGCATTAGCTTGAATTCTGTACGGCTCGCCTCCTCTCCAACAATTGCATCGTCCTCGCCGGGTATACGCGTCTCCCGATTAGTCATCTTGGTAAGCTTTGGTACGCTCGTGGAGTGAGTTGGCAGCTGGATAAGCGCTCGGAAGCACGCGGTGAACGTGGTCGGAGAAAGCCTTTTGAAGGAGTGTTAGATATGGTGTGGTCTCTCACGTGCGGGCTGCCGGGTATACTACAGTTTTCGGAGAGTCGGATGGGCATGGAGAGGTACAATGCAGAAGTCCAAGTTTGATGCATTCAATTTATGACACAGCTGCCGTCTTGAAATGCTCCTGACACATCTCTAGTGGCCTGATAACGTTCTTGATGATCTCGCCTCGCCGTGGTTGATTCGCATTATTCACGCCCGTGAAGCACCATTTCACAGCGGAAGCGTAATCTTCACCGCCTTCTTCATCCACACTTTGGGACCACTTCAGCGCTGCCATGAGATCGAAGGCCTGTTTCGCTTCTCCGGCCCCGGCTGGATGCTTTTTGCGGAGAGGGTGGTCTTCTAGCCGTTGACCAAAGCAGAGCTCCAGGAGGAGGATGCCAAGCGAGTAGAAGTTGCAATCATTGGCTTCGGTGTTTGAGGTGGCAGGATGGTGATGTAGAAAGCCTTGGCGAACGAAGGGCTCGTTGTACGGTACGCTGCAGCCATCATCCTCGCATGGAAAGAAGAGAACTTCTTCTTTTGTGAGACCAGTTCTGAGCCATGGAGTAAATTGGAGCTGGGCGACCGAGGAAGCGAGAAGTAGCGCGATAGAGTAGCGTTGACGTCGGGTAAGGTACCCTTCAAAGTTGCTGGAAAGGATGTAATCCAATGTAAGCGGGCTGCTATCATTGGGTCGCTTTCTCTTCGTGAATGGATGGAGGTGGTATGTTTCATCGTCATGGGCGATGATTCCCATGCACTTGCCGCATTCCCCGTCGCCCAGAAGCTGGCAGAGCTTGACGATTGGATCGGCTAGGATGTCCAACTCGATCTTTGGTGCGGTTGGGACGGGTGTTATGAAAGCCACCCTCTTTCCGCTTGCTGATGTTAGTGATGGCGCCGGCGGCGGAGTGCACTTGGGCGGACACGGCGATGACTGAGGTGCGGTGGAAGGCCTCGTGAGTTTTTGCGGAAAGGGACAGTCAATCATTTGTCCACACTGCAGCTCTCTCCATGACCATGTAGTGTTCGGCTGAGATGATGGAGCAACGAACATAAGAATGACCTCGAAGCATATCTCCGGAAGTGTGCGATGCTCGAGCCGAAGATTGGCGAAGTGGTACTGCCGACAAGAGCACTGCCATGCCTTTTGCAGGGCTTTGAAGAGGAGGTCTGACTTCTTCCACGCCTCCTTGAATGCCGTCTCTAGAACGGATGTCCGCATTGTGTTGGGAGGAGCAGCGTTCTGGAGAGCGGATACCTTGTCACTCTTACTGAGGAGCTTCTCCAATCGGGCGTTGTATTCCTTCAGCTGGTCGAGAAGCTTGTTCCTCACTGGCTCATTGGAGCTGAACCTGAGCCGGAATGTTTCGTAGTCCCACTTCGATCTTGCTGACGCAAGTTTGGAGGGCTTGCTCGGCGACTGTGGGCTCGACGGTCGCTGCTGCTTCGGCTCTGGTGGAGCTAGCTTACTTTGAACAGTCACCTTTTCGAGAGACAGTTCCCTCCTCAACTCCTCGGCTGTCTCGTTCATCTCGCGGATGATTTCCATGTACAAGCCGTACGACTCCTGAAGGCGCCCCTCCAGGCGCCCTTGCAGAGCCTTGCTGCTCCAGTCTCTGCTATCCGGATCACCCACCAGACGAGCCACCTCATCTGCATCATTGACAATCGGTAGTAGAAGCTCTGTCAAATTTAGCTTGTACATATTCTCATGAAACCTCATGTCGAAGTGGCATTTTTTGTACTCGGTCCGCACTCGCCAGAAGAAACCGCCGACCTTGGCGGTATTGCGCCAGTGCTCGAGGCTGGAGATGATTAGGGGAAAGGTCCCGAGGAGAACGCCTGCGATTTCGATGCCGCTCATTAGAATGCATTAGAAAGTGGAGAACGACAACGAGGAAGGAGATTGAGCGAAGCGCGGCGTGGCGACTCTTTTTGGTCCCAACGCACCCCGCACTTGTGCCTCGCACTACCTGGATTACTAACTGCGGCTTGACCGAGATGGTATTTCTCTCGCAATACATGGCCATCAACTATCTGAGCGGAAATCGCTCGTTCTCGCCGTTGAGACTTGCGAAACAAGAACGCCTGAGCACCATCCTCATTGATGATCCAAGTAGCCGCCGACCTGTACCCCGCAGCTAGCGCAGGAGCATCAACTCGAAGTCCAGGCCACGATGGTTGCATCTGTGTCAGAGCAATGTCGGACCTGCATCACGACCCTGAAGGCCATTATCTCAACCCTCTCCGACCCGGATAGGCAGAAAGGCCGAGTCCACCATGAGCAGGTCAATGACGAGCTGGAGAGGTTTAGCCTATGGATGGGCAACATTGGCGCCCTGCATCGGCCAGGGTCTTCTGTGTCTCTCGAGTCGCGTCTTCGCGAGGCCAAGGATGTTTTGACCCATATTCTGGAACTGCTAGAGGACCTGAACGAGGCCACCGGACAACGTAGGTCTGCTGGTTTATCTATGCCTGTGAACCAGCTGATATGAGCTAGTTTTGGAGATCGTCTCCGGAGAACGCGAAGGGGAGAAAGATTGTGCACCTCATGATGACGGCGACGCCGCAGACCAGAGCGAAGAAACGGAACTTCTCGAGGAAATTGGGGCCTGCATCACCCGTCTCTTTAGAGTATCCAGCCTCATCCGCCGGGCTGCACCCACGGATCTCTTCGCTAAAGCTCTCAGCCGGAATCGATATCGGTTCAATGACCAGTTCGACATCGCTCATGTGGGTGAGAAATACCCAAAGCTCATCACCAAGGAACTTGCGTGGCTCCAGAGGCGACTCGGTCGAGCGATCACCCAACGCCGACACTACCTGAGCTACATCCAGGACCACCGCGATAAGCTTGAGGGCATGTCCACTCACGAGACTCCTGAGCCTGTAGCTACCAAATCGCAACCTCTCACCGACCACCTTCCAGCCATGAAACCACTACCCGACTCTTCGAGCCAGCCATCCACGTTCTTCACGAAAGCTTCGAGTCTAGCACCAGTTCACATCACACCCCAGATGCTCACTGCGGAAGAAGACTCAGATCCCGATAACGATGTGAGGTCATATACGACCATATCTCGTTCTATCGATGGTGATCTTGATTCATCAACCACTGTTAGAATTCCGAAGCTCGACGAGCTGCGAACAGGATCCAAGAAAGAAGTGGAATGCCCGTTCTGCTTTCGAATGAAAAAGTTTAAGAACGAGCGAGTGTGGCGACGGCATATTTTCTCTGACCTCCGCTCCTACGTTTGCACGTTTCCCGACTGCGACGCTCCGTATTTTAGCGATATTAACGAATGGTTTCGTCACGAGATGCAGACCCACCGCGTTAGCTACACTTGCCGACTCTGCCAGAGCAGGACATTCCAGCTTAGAGAGCATTACCTTGCCCACGTTCGGAAACAACACCCTGATATCCTGGAAGACGGCGAACAACAACCCGTTATTGATATTGCCCGAAAATCACTCGACCAAATACCTGCCCAAGAATGCCCGTGCTGCTCGGAGTGGGTGGATCGTCTCAAGGAGCGGACACCAGTCGCCAGTATGCATTCTGACGCATCCGATCACATACTCAATGTTGCCCCAGCAGTATTCAAACGCCACCTCGCTTCTCACTTGGAGCAGTTGGCATTGTTCGCAATTCCCATTGGTTCAGCTACCGAGGGCGATGTCGGTTCAAATGTCGCTATCGAAGAGGATGTGGATGCACTTTCGTGGGTTTCGGATCACTCAATCCTCGCCTTTAACAGTTCCAGGCCATCATCTCCTGCAATCAAAGGGCAGTCATCTGATGACGTCCCAATTACAGGGATGGTCAAGGCAGCAGCAGGCAAGCGGAGCAGAGACGGCACGGGATCCGTGGCCACATCATCGATCAACACATCTGCTGTGGGCACGCCCTTTTTCGAAGCTTCGGCGAGCGTCTCGAGTCTTATAATACCCTCTAGCTCTCAGACGCCCTCCGTAATCGAGCTGTCGCCACAGGACCCAACCCCATACCCAGCTTTCCTACGATTGAATAGTGCAGGCAGGTAGACTCGAGCTACATTAAATAACATAATGCATGGCTAACTGAGAAGGCAGATATACACGACAAGTACATGGACCTTGAGTGGAAAGAGCGGGGGCGTATCATGCAGGGCTTACAAACGAATGAATCGGAACGGCCTTCACAATGGGCGACGTGTACCGGCGACGACATTGTGAGTCGCAATCGATACGAGAATATTCACCCGTATCAGGGAAACTGCGTGAAGCTCAAAGTGCCAGAAGGCCATAATGATTATATAAACGCGTCCCCGATTACCTTAGAATCGACTAAGTCCAGGACTGTGACGAAGTTTATAGCTACACAGGTACGCACATTCTGGGCTGTTGTGTATTGGGGTTTATACTGAATAAGGGGCATACAGGGCCCCTTATCCGACAGCTTCTCACACATCTGGCGCATGGTCTGGAATGAGACCAGCTCTCCGGTCGTGATAGTCATGCTCACCCCGACGCACGAGTCCGGCCAGGAGAGGTCCTGTCAGTATTACCCACGATCTCCCTCCAAACCCAACCTCCGAGTGAATGAGCATGATGAGTTTGAGGACGGCCTAATACATGACCTAAAGCTTGTGTCGCTAGAAAATAATGAGGAAGCTAGGACAGAAATCAGAGAGTTAGATATGGTTAGCGATGACAAAAGCAAAACCAAGAAGATCTGGCACTTCCATTTTAGTGCCTGGCCAGAATATCTTGTGCCAGAGGACCGAGAAGCTTTCTTGAAGCTCATAGAGATATCCCGGGAGAAGAACACCAATAACTCGACGAATCCCCGCATTGTACATTGCAGTGCTGGAGCTGGACGAAGTGGAACATATATCGCACTCGACTGGCTACTTCAAGAACTGGAAGAAGGCTCTCTAGACGAACTCTCCGACGACCAAGATCCCGTTTTTGACACCGTGGACAAGCTGCGCCGGCAACGCATGACGATGGTGCAAGTTGAAACGCAGTACTCATTCATTTACGATGTCATTCGCGAACGTTGGCGTGAGCGTTGGGTCAAGCTGCATCCCGAGGAAGCCGAGCGATAATGCGTGCAGACTGGGAACGGAGAACCGAAACCAAAGAAGCAGAAATCTAGCCGAGAGAGTGAAATGAGTGAGCCGAATGCGGCCGAGGACGAGGCCTTGAAAGCAGAGCAAGCAAAGCTCGAAGCGGGGCTCAAAGCGAAGCTCACGGACGGTTTTTATGGCCTTGAGAGGAGGAAGACATGATTGACTTCCTTTTCTAGGTTTCAAATCTCGACGGTGTGGTCGATAACCCGGTCACTTCTTTCCTTTTCTTTTGGCATGCTCCACTTTTTATAGGGCCATCTCATGACCGTTTCCGGCATAACGAGCTTGATTCTCTTTCTTGTTCTCCATCATGCACTCTTCTCACGCTACCCTTAACCGCGCGGTACATGGCTTCTCGCACCCACAAGACCGGTTTCTTTGGGTCCTTGTTAGAATATTGAGGTTTGGACCCAGTATATCCTTTCTACAATCTAATCAGAGACTTTCCATACTATATTTACTCGCATCGCTTAATGATAAGAGATAACACTTTGATACTACCTTAATATATAGAAGACGGAGCTAGTAAAAATGTAGAATGGGTAGAGCTATATAAGTATACTTATAAATAATATATAATAGTACTCGAAGCGACTGCATACTAAACATTACTACTATAGATAGGAGGAGTAGACGATCTACTCCAGTTATAGAATCATAAGTTGGTAAATTCTGTTATGGGCTCAGGCCTTCGATGTTCGAAACGTCACCTCGTCGCTCACAATCGACAGTACTGTGTACAGCGCTCACTATGGAACAATTGTCTCATCCTTGATAGGGGCAAACAGTCTCAAATTGTCTCATTCTTGATCGGGCTAAATAGTACGTTTTTGGCCTCATCAAGGATAAGATAATTTAAAAAAAAATAGAAAAAAAAAACAGATTTAATATTTTATAATTATATTTAAATTTATTAATATTAAAATTCCTAAAAAGTAGAAAAATATAATAATTAAAATTTACTCTATTCTCTATTTAAACTATACTATATATAATACTCGGTCTCTCCTTCTTCTTTCCTTCGAGCTCAGCGGCTGGCCCATATCGAGCTCAGCGGCTAGCCTATATCGAGCTCAGTAGCTGGCTAATACAGAGCTTAGCGGCTGGCCTATATTAAGCTTAGTGGCTAGCCTATATCGAGCTTAAGAGGGTATCTTACTTAGTCGTATAAACTATATAGTTCTCATTATATTACTACGAAGGAGGAGTAAGAGGGTAAGTATGAAGTATTAAGGTTGTTAAGTATATAACGTAGAAGATTTTACGTACTAGTATATAAATACCCGCGAACACCCGCGCGCCCTTAATACTACCTAACGACCTCAGCTAGCTACTACCTAACGACCTTAGCCAGCTACTGAGCTCTACATCAGCTAGCTCCTAAGCTCGATATAGGCTAGCCGCTGAGCTTGATATGGGCCAGCCACTGAGCTTGATATGGGCCAGCCACTGAGCTTGATATGGGCCAGCCACTGAGCTTGATATCAGCCAGCTACTGAGCTCGATATAGGCTAGCCGCTGAGCTCTGCATCAGCCAGCTACTGAGCTCGATATCAGCCAGCCGCTGAGCTTGATATCAGCCAGCTACTGAGCTCGATATCAGCCAGCTGCTGAGTTCGATATCAGCCAGCTACTGAGCTCGATATCAGCCAGCTACTGAGCTCGATATCAGCCAGCTGCTGAGTTCGATATCAGCCAGCTACTGAGTCCGATATCAGCCAGCCGCTGAGCTCGATATCAGCCAGCCGCTGAGATCGATATAGGCCAGCTGCTGAGCTTAATATCAGCCAACTACTGAGCTCACTCGATTAGTCGTTCAATCGCGAGGGCTATAGGTTTGCTATACTAGTAGGCTTACGCGATTAGTTGTTCGACCGCGAGGGCTGTTGGTTCGCTGTACCTAGTAAGTCCTCACGATTAGTCGACTAATCGTGAGGGCTCTAGATATTATATAAAGATCTAATACTATACACCGATTCTTAATAAGGCTATCCTAATTAAGGATAGAGACGCCCTTATTAAATAGAGACGTCCTTATTAAGAATAGGGATATAGTATAATAGTATATATAATATTATTATAGAAATTCTAAAATTAGGGGGGTTGGGCCCTAATTAGGGGGGTCAGGAACCCTAATTTACGGGTGCCCCCCCTATATTAGGGGTGCTCGGAACCGTAGTGAGTAGGAGTGGCCAATTTGCATGCCGCTGCAGTCACTTCGCAGACTCGGGTTCTCAACGATGTGTTTTCAGTATGGAGAAGGGGCGAGGAGTCGTTGGCACCTCCAGGAAGAGCAGGTGCTGCTGGTAGCAGAGGCATCGTTCGAGCCATACGGAAGAACGAGACTGCGACTCGACCAGTTCTTGCTATCGCACCGCTTCTCAGCCTAGGTATCATCAGTAAAGGTGTGAAAGCTCGCCAAAAGCCCCCCCGGTAGTTAGTTTCACCCTCATTTCATCGTATCCTCTGCCATAAATTGTACGTCAAGCATGGGGCAATATCTGCCTATGGTGGGGGAAGCTTACCGTCCGGCGGCCGCATCCTCCATGAATTGCGCAACCAAGTTGCCGTCGAAGGTATGTTCCACTGTAACTTAGGTTAGCGCGGATTCATAGATTCATACGATTGGAACAGGCCTACTTTGAAACCTTTCAGCGCTTGGGAGCGAGAAGTGCCCCAAGAGAGTGTTCTCACAGTTGTCCCTCTGCTCAAAATCTACAGCTTCATCGTTCAAGGGATTTCCGTACTCAAGATCTGCAATTCCTTGGTACTGGGGTTATGTCAGCTTCTCACAACCAGCGTTCATCTTTGCCACGTGTCGTCCGAACCATGTGGCCAATTCAATACTTATCCTTGGAAGGGTAACCGTAACTGTATATGACTCAGTCCCATCGTACAGCCGAGCAGCGTAGTCCCTCGAGCCACCGTATCTCTTTTTTAGAGATCTTTTTTTCCCTTCGTTGGATTCGCAGGTTTCTTCGGTACAAATACCGTCGATACAAAGTAGCGATCTCTTGCCTGCGAGATCGTTCTAATAGTTCGGACTGCACACAACGCTGTGCACGAGCTGTATGGGCCCTTCGCTGCCGTAGCTTGGCAAGCCAGTGAGGTAGTCGCGTAGATGCGAGATCTTCAAGTTTGACCACTTGACTCCGATGCTATCGTCCCACACCTTCTCCAAGGCTTCGAGTATTGCTTCGTTGGCTGCCTTTGTGACGAGCAAAAGTAAAAGCCCGTTGGCTGATTTGACTCCATCCGAATTGGCTCTGGTTGTCAGAGCGCCAGTTCGAACATGGTCTATAGTCCCGTTATTGACATTCATATCCATCGATGCTCGAGAATTGAGTATTGGACCCGGGTTCGCGCACTTCGGATCGTCCGTGTATGCTCTCAACCCTAAGCGATAATTTTCGATTTTCGGATTTTCCTCCTCGAAGGTATCGTTGTAGCTCGGGACGCCGCAACGAGACTTGCCACCACCTCCTCCGCCAACATAGCAGTCGGTTGACCACTGGTCCATTGCGACGCGCACCCGATCAGCTGGACAGCCGCTCCGACAGAACTTTTCTGGGGCTCCTGATGGCGCAAAGCCGATGTTGGTGTACCAGTCGCAGTCACCCCACTTTTGTTTCTCGGTGGCAGTATCACAGCAGAGCTTGCGTTGCTGCACTTCAAAGACATCGCTTCCCGGTCCACCAAATTCCCACATGTTGCAAGATCCACCGCCGGTCCCGCCCGATGACTGGGCCACCAGCGTATTCTTGGAACGGTCGGATCCTGGGCATCCTGCTTGATCGTTGCACATGGGATACGTGCCCCATTCGTACGTCGTGTACAGCTTCATGCTCTTGGTGTCCGTTGTACAGCATGCAGCTTGGTAGTTCTTCTTGCAGTACATGGAGTTGGAGCCTACTTCGACGATTCCATCAGGGCATTTTGATCGCATTTTCCGTTGTTATGCGTGTACCATCCACATGTTGGCAGCTTAGCAATGGGCGGGCAGCAGAAGGCTGTCATGTTGTAGGTGCAATGTCAGGCAGTGTTTCGGAACGCAATTTGGGCACACACTCACCATGACTACCGGTGCCAGCGCAGGCACTTTCATCCCACATCAACTCTCCGTCGCGGGGGGGGGGGGGGGGGGGGGGGGGGGGGGGGGGGGGGGGGGGGGGGGGGGGGGGGGGGGGGGGGGGGGGGGGG
>JASJFT010000142.1:0-33547 GCA_030770425.1 Darksidea phi
TTAAGATTACTACCTCTAAATTATATAGAACTAAACTAGTACCTTAAAAGCTTATATAGATATTCTTCTTTATAATAGTCTTATTATAGGCTACGCGGAAGGTAGATAAGAATTTAAGCTTTATAATATAATAGATATAATTATAAATTAGACTATTAATCTAGTCCTTATACGCGTACTTTAATAGTAAGAAATAGTCTATATTAAGTAGCTATAGGAGGTATAACGAATAAGCTAGTATATAAAGAGTATAGATATTATTCTCCTTATAGAGGTCCTAGAATTTATTTAAGATATAGCTCTTATAGCTATTAATAACTAGTAGCTAATACGCGTCTACTCTATAATCTACTATATATTTAATAAAGTACTTTAACTAGGTAACTCCTAGATTATTATTTATCTAGCTATTATTACTAATACTAATAGTCTAATTACCTAGTATATCGTCGCCCTTATACTAGATAGAGAGGTAGTACTAGCTAGCGAAGATAACTAAGAGTAGAATAATCTACCTAGTAGTATTAATTCCCTATATTATAGTAACCTACTCGCGATTATCTAGCTAGATAGCTTTAGTCTACCTACGTCTCTCTAAGCTAGTAACGACTAGTTATACTAATATCTTACCTATTAGAAAGCTAGCTTCGTCGACGTTATAGATATTCTAATTAATAATATTCTAGATAGCTTTAGTACGTACTACTAGGTTAAACTAGATTTAAATAATATTAAGATCCTCGTAGAGAGCTTACTATTAATTATAGAATTAATTAAATTATATTTTAATACTATTAGTTTACTAGACGAAGTTTCTAGACTACTACTTATCTACCTAGCTAATATTATACTTAGTAAGTAGCTTATTCGCTATATCTTATATAGCCTCTAGAGTAGAGATAAATCCTTACGAATCTAGGTTAAGTATATAGCTAATAATTACCTCCTCCTCTAGCTTAGAAAGCTTCTTTAATTTAGACTAGTAATTACGTCGTATAGCGATTCTAGCGTATTAGTAATAGAGTATTACTTTAAAGATATTAAACGTTACTATAGTATTATTAACGCTCTAGATTTAATTCTAATTAATAGCTAAGATAGCTAGGGAGATATCTACTTCGTTATAGGGTAATTAAATAGTAGTTAATTAAGCTATAAGAGTTAATAGATAACGCGTCGTAAAAAGTTAGTAGGGTTTATTACTCGCTTATATTTATTACTCGCTTATAAAATATATTATTAGTAGAGTAGGTTTAAGAATAGTCTAAGTACCTTAAGAATTTCTAAGTAAGTTTAAGTCTATTAGATCTAATCTACTTTCTTCTACTATTATTAAATCTTTTCTAAACCTTTTCTTAAGCTCTTATATTTAATATCTTAGATTATATTATAGGATCTAGGTTTTAAGAACTTATAGATATTCTTAAAGTTCTTTAACTAATATATTATACTTAAAGGATTAAAAAGTTTATATCTACTAACTTCTCTTATTATTCTAGCTTAGACCTAGGGTTTTTAACTATAGATCTTTAGACCTATTATTAAGTATTTATAAGGTAGAGAAGCGCTTATAGATAAAGTATACTAGAAAATCTCTTTAGATTAAGATTTAATTATCTAGAGGTATCTTAGAATCTTTATAAAGAAAGAAGAAGTTCTATATAGGACTAGAGGCCTAGTAAATCTTCTTCCGGTTCTTCGTCGCTCTAATTATTAGGTACTTTAGTCTAATAGTAAATTATCCTCGTTCTACTAAAGGTTAAAGGTTCGATTTCCTTCCTAACTATATAGTATATTTGGATCGAAGAGGGTCTAATATACTTCTATCTCTACTATTAGGTACTAGTACTAGGAGTATCTAATACCTCTTTAAATCTAGTATAACTAGATCGCTTACGCGTAGCGTATACTCGTTTAGATTTAGATTTTAAAGATATCCCCTTAATTAGAAGGAAACTAGTACTAGTTAATAGAGAGAATAGATTCTATATAGATTCCGTCTTAGCTCTTCCGCCTCGATACTAAATAGAATAGCTATATAATATAGCTAGTATTATTACTAAACCAAAAAAAAAAAAAAAAAAAAAAGTATTTATAAGAATAAGGCTTAGGTAAGAACTATCTTTATTAGTTTAAAAGGATAGAGATTTATTTTATAAAAATAGAATTAGTATTTATAATATTAGTCTAAATAGTAGAGATATAATTTAGAATAGACTAAACTTAAGTAGTTTAGATTATAGTTATTTATATAAAACGAATCTTTATTATTTTAGATTAGAAGTAATAAGGGTATAAGTATCTAACTAACCCTAAATAAGAATAGCTTCTTAGAAAATATACCTAAGATCTAATAGAATCTAAAGTAATATAAGGTCTAGACTAGTTAAGAGTAATCTAGGTTAAAGAAAGAATAAATAGTAGTAGTCTATTATAAGAAGATTATATAATTAAATAACTTTCTTTACTATATATATTATAATAATAAATTTAACTTTAATAAAAGAAGTTATAATAATATACTATTTAAGTAATTTATATAAAGTAAGATTATTAACTAATCTAAAGATATAACTATATAATAATTTTCTATTATTAATTATAGAAGAAAAGAAAGCTTACTAAAGCTACTTAGAAGTAAATTAAGAGGAAGATTACTATTTATTATAATAAAGAGCTCGGCTCTCCTTATATAGATCTATTAAAGTATAGAAATAGTTATTTCTAGATACTATATAGCTTAGATATTATAATATATTCTTTAAATATACTATATAATAGTATATCTACTAATAAGTTAATTAAATATATAATTATAATATATAGTATATATATACTAATACTTATACTAGTACTATTATTAGATAAGCTAGTTAAGCTTTTTAAATAAATATAAGCTCTAATCCTTATATAATATAAATATTTACTATTTATAAATAATAATAAATACTTTATAAATTAACCTCTCTTTTTCTTTCTTTTTTAGAATAATATTATAATAGCTTATATAAGTATTATTTTTTTCTTTAAACTTTTCTTAAACTTTTATTATAAGTTTTTTATAAATTAAATAATATATTTTATAAGCGAGCGGGCTATATAAGTAAGTAGACTATCTTACTAACTTTTTTAACCTTTATAGCCCTATAGATTAATAACGTATTAGAATTCTATTAAAATAGTACTAGTAATAGATTAAGTAGTATCTATAGTAGGCTTCTTATATATTTATAAGTTATATCTAGATTCTCTATAGCGCGTATAGTACGCTAAAGCCTATTAGCTTATATCTAATTACCTAGTAACTTAATATCTTTTATTCTCTTACTACTACTTAGTAGCCTTTTAAATAATAATAGTCTCTTCTTCTACCTTAATTAGAACGTCCTACTTCTAGATCCTCTTCTTTTTATACTTTCTATACGTTATAGTAGTCTTAATTATCTTCTCTAGACTCGCGATTTATTTATATATAAATATAGCTTTATAAGCTATTACCTTAGTATCTTTTCTTAACTAATTAATAGCTATAATAATAGAAGTAAGTAATAAACTTTTATACCTACGTACGTACTTATAAATTAATATTAATTAAGCCTCTACTTTATACGTATTATTTAATATTCTAGCCTTCTATATAGCCTCTAGTAGGGCTACTAGTAATAGTATCCTTAGCTTAATATCGAGCTTCGAGATTACTATCTCTAAATTATATAGAACTAGACTAGTACCTTAAAAGCTTATATAGATATTTTTCTTTATAATAGTCTTATTATAGACTATATAGAAGATAGGTAGAAATTTAAACTTTATAATATAGTAGATATAATTATAAATTAAGCTATTAATCTAGTCCCTATATACGCGCTTTAACGGCGAGAAATAATCTATATTAAATAACTATAGGAGGTATAATAAATAAGCTAGTATATAGAGAGTATAGATATTATTCTTCTTATAGAGGTTCTAGAATTTATTTAAGATATAACTACTATAACTATTAAGAATTAGTAGCTAGTATATGTCTACTCTATAATCTATTATATACCTAATAAAGTACTTTAGCTAGGTAACTCCTAGATTATTATTTATCTAGCTATTCTTACTAATAGTAATAGTCTAATCGTCTAGTATATTACTCTTATACTAGGTAGAGAGATAGTACTTATTAGCGAAGATAATAAAGGGCGGAATAGCCTATCTAGTAGTATTAATTTCTTATATTATAGTAACCTACTCGCGATTACCTAGCTAGATAGCTTTAGTCTACCTACGTCTCTCTAAGTTAATAATAACTAGTTATAATATTATCTTATTTATTAAAAAGCTAGCTTCATCGAAGTTATAGATATCCTAATTAATAATATCCTAGATAGCTCTAACGTATACTATATACTTAAACTAGGGTTAAATAATATTAGGATTCTTATAGAGAGCTCGCTATCGATTATAAAGTCGATTAAATCGTATTTTAATACTATTAGTTTACTAGACGAAGTTTCTAGACTATAGCTTATCTATCTACTTAGTACTACGCGTAGTAAGTAGTCTATTCGCTATATCTTATATAGTATTTAGAGTAGAGGTAAATCCTTATAAATCTAGATCGAGTATATAGTTAATAATTACCTTCTCCTCTAGCTTAAAAAGCTTTCTTAAGTTAGACTAGTAATTACGTTATATAGTAATTCTAGTATATTAGCGTTATACTATTATTTAAGGAATATTAAAGATCTATATAGCCTCTTATTTACTCTAAATCTAATTTATATTAATAGCTAAGATAGTTAGAAAGATATCTACTTTATTATAAGATAATTAAATAGTAGTTAGTTAAGTTATAAGAGTTAATAGGTAATATATTATAAAATTTAATAAGATAGCCTACTTACTTATATAGCCCGCTTACTTATAAAATATATTATTAATTATTTTCTAGACTAATATTTATTCTTATACTATCTATATATATATTACTACTATTTACTTTATTTATAATTTAGCTACTTTAATTATTCTAATAGCTTTTAACTATTATTATAGTTATTTATACTATAAGCTTATATTTATATTTATATCTACGTCTATATTTAAGTTCTTATTTTTACTAATATCTACTTCTTAAAGAGATATTTCTAAAGTATTTTAAGTATATTCTTACTAAGGATACGTAAGATTTATACTTATAGAGTACTTTAAAGAAAAGTACTATAATTTATCTACTAATAATATCTATTACTAATATTATATCTTTAGATATAGTTATTTTATATTATAAGTCTTAGAAGTATACTAGTTATTATTATTATACTTATATTAATTATATTATAATTCTTAAGTAATTCTCTTATTCGTCTACTAGCTTATTATAACTATTAAGACTATTAATAATTAAATAAGTTATATTTTTTAACTTTATACTAAGCTTTATATATTATATTCTTAATTATACTAATACTATATAGAAGATATACTAACTTTAGACTATTATATATACGTTATTCTCTTTTAGTACTAGTCTAAATAAGAAGAAAGAGAAGAAGAAAAAGAAGTAGAAGAAGTAAGGAGGTAGTCCTTCTCTAGAGCTTCTAACCCGTCGTTAATAGATTAAGAAGCTTCTAGAGGAGCTTATTAACCTTTTAGTTATCTAAGTTTTAGGACTTTCTAGTAGGGTTAAGAAAGAATATAGATTTTTTATAATCTTAAATTATAAGCTCTTCTAACTAGTTATTTTCTTACTCTTTTTTATACTAATATATACTTAAATATTTAGTTACTTCTTAAAGTATTAGAATTATTATACTAGTAAGTACTCTATAAATCTATTTATAGATATATTATTTATTTTTAAGTAAAGTACTTTAAATATATTTTTAGTATACTTTTAATATAACTATATATTCTATATATTTATATAGTATAACTAGATAGTAATTTACTTATTTTCTTTAATAATAAGTTAGATTATTTACTAATTATTATAGAAGATCTACTATATAATATCTAAGTCTAAGGTAAGTTTCTTAAAGAAATACTTAAAAGCTAGGGATTTCTTTATAATATACTTTAGAGTAAATAGCTTAGCTTTAGTTATAAAGATAATAATAATAGATTATCTTATAGCTTTTTATAGTATAGATTCTCTAAATAGTATAATAATATATTTATAAAATAATTATCTTATCTTTAAATTATTTATAAATAAAGTATTCTTATATATAAG
This sequence comes from Darksidea phi, assembly GCA_030770425.1. Taxonomy (NCBI): domain Eukaryota; kingdom Fungi; phylum Ascomycota; class Dothideomycetes; order Pleosporales; family Lentitheciaceae; genus Darksidea; species Darksidea phi. The sequence continues at coordinate 6,224 of JASJFT010000142.1, forward strand.
AAGTTATATATTATTATATTTATTATATCTAATCCCTTTATATTAAGTTTTATATAGATATATAATTATCTAGTTTACTACTATAAAGTACTCTTTACTTAGGTTTATAAGATAATATAATAGAAAACTATAAATATTATATTAGAATATAGTATAATTACTATATATAAGATTAATTCTATATATTATTAATAAATCTTAATTTATAACTTTATTATCTCTACTATATTCTTTATAAGCTCTTTATTTAAGAGTAGTATTATAAAAAAGCTTCTTATATTTATAAGTAAGAATTTCTTTATAATCTTATTAATATATATATTATAGATAAGTTTAATTATATTAGACTAGCTTCTATACTAGGTTAGCTTATATAACTACTCCTAGCTACTACGCCGTATTCTATTCTATATAAGCTACTCTTATATAGAGCTATTATAATTAATCGTAGTTCTTACTTCTTTTCCTTATAATAATTTATCTATTTCTTATTATAATAGTTATAAGCCCGGAGTACTCGTTATTCCTATAATAGGTTCTTAATAACGCTATAGTTTATTTATTTTAGAAAGCTACTACTTTTAGTAACTCTTATAATTTAATTATTAATCTTATTATTACTATTACCTTAACTATATAATATAATAATAGCTATACTAGACGTTTAGAGATCTTTAAAAACGACCGTTATTCTTAGTAAACTAGAGTACTAGTATTTATAGCTATTTTAATATAAAGATAAGGTAGTAGTATATAATATCTAGTAATACTATAATCTAAATACTAATACCCTAGAACCTATACTAGAAGAACTAGAAATTCTAGAGTAGTTAAACTCTAATAAGAACTATATAATATAGTTTAAAATATAAGAATATAAATATAAGAAATAAATATATAAGAATAAGATTCTAAAAGAGATATATATTAATATAGTCTTAACTACCTTACTAGCCTAGATTCTATTAATTTAGGAGGACTAAATAGCGTATACTCGTATAAGGAAATTAAAAAATTATATTACTCCCTCTAATTCTATCTAAAGATAGGAAATATATTATAAATATAAAGCTTTATAGATATCTAATTAACGTATCTAGAATCTAAAGATCTAGCTTAATAAGTAGATATATATTATAGAAATAATAACTCTTTTCTTAATACTAGAAATAAGTAGTAGTTAGGTATAGGAAGACTTTCTAGTAGTAGCTAGTAGGTATTATAAGATCTAGACTACTATAGAGCTTTATAAGTATCTTAATACTATTAATTATAGTATAGAAGACTTAAAATTAATAATAATTATAGTATATATAGTAAGTCTAAAGTAATTTCTCTAAGTTATTAATATAAAAGGTATATTCTTAGGAATCTTTACCGTAATACTAGAAATAGCTAAAATAATAGATACGATATAAGTAGTATAGTTAATAGAAAACTAGAAAAACTAGAAGAAGAAATTAAAGAAAACTAGTTTTAGTTCTAATTAGAAATATCTAGTTAAGTATCTATATAGTAAATAATATTAGTATATAGAGTACTACTATATTATACTATCTTTATATCTAGCTTTATAAAAATCTAAGTTTAATATTAAAATAAAGTTTATTAAAGTAAAAGGTAACCTAACTATAGTAAGTTAAATAGATAGAGTAATTACTTAAGTCGAGGGTAAATTAGTCTATATAGAGTTAGTAACTTAGTCGATTATAACCTATAATATCTATTCTAGTATACCTTTTAATAATAGTATAGGAGATAGATCTAATAGTAGCTAATATTATAGTAATACTATTACTTATAGTACCTTTAACGCGATAGTAACCTTATTATATATTAACTACTAGATAATAAATCTAGAATTAAATCTATATATTTATAATATACGGAACTTATAAAAGTAGACTTATACTTAATATAGAAATTCTAATAAGATTTTATATACTAGAGCTTAAGCTATCTAGATTATAGAGTAAAGAATAGTTAAAGTACCTATTAAAAGAACTTATAGTATTAAGGAAGCTCTACTTATAAAGATTACTTTAGTTAAGAACTTCTTTACTAATATTCTTAGTCTTATAAGACTTAAGAAGAGATTAATATACTTTAACTTAGAACGGGATCTCCTTTACTATTACCTATTAAATAGTATAGTTATTATCCTATAATATTAATTAGAATACTAGCTTATTAATATTAATCTATTAGTTCGTCTAAATACTAATATATTAATAACTATAGTAGCTTTTTATTAAGTATTATATCTATTAAGAAACTCTAAGTCTAATCTTAAGGTTATAGCTATCTAGACTTATTATATATAGGTATATCCTTTACCTAATATAATTATATACTTAGAAGAATTAATAAGAGATTTTAAACTTTAAAAAGAATATTTACCTTCTATCTAGAAGGAGTATAAGGATTATATCCTTATAAAGATAAATTAATAGATTTTATAATAAATATTAGAAATACTAGCTATATATCTTTTTTAATAAATTACTATTAATCTTATATACTTAATACCCTATAGGGAGCTTTATTATAATAGGGATAAGTATAGCCTTTATATAGTAGACTAATACTTAAAGTAATATAAGCTTTTATATCTACCTAATAAGCTTTAGAGTACTTTTATTCTAGCTATATTTAATCTTATAGAGAAGATTTAATATTAGCTAGACTATAAATATACTATTATTATAATCTAATTAGATAATAAGAAAGGCTTTAGAAGAAATTTCTTAGAGGCCCTATATTAACTAGAAATTAAGAGTAAAATAATAGTAGAAAATATTAATAAGTTAAAAGGGCTATAGGAAGTAGTAGAACGTATAATTATATAATAAGTATAAGTACTTCGAATAGCCTTAGAGCTACTTAAGGAATATATAAATAAATTAGCTCTTATAGCTATCTAACTCCTTAATATTATATCTATTTAATCGTTATAATAGAAGATATCTTATAAGGTAGTCTTTAATACTAAACTATTAGTAGCTTACTATAACTCTATTAGCTATCGAGTCTACGTCTATCGGCGTAATTTAAAATTAGCTAATAAGATAGAGCTAAGGGCTTATATTAAATATTTTATTAGATATAATTTATTTAATATCTTCTATATATAGATACCTAAACTTAATAGAATTATTAGAATATAGGACGTAATATTTAAATAGAACTTTAACTATAGGAATAATATTCTTAATAGACTATATATAGAAAGGATCTTAAAAGAAGAGATTAAGGTTTTAAATCTAGAATAGTCTTAGTTTACTACGGAATTTAAGGATCTATATACTATAAAATAGTTTAGTAGATATATTAAAGAATAGATACTCTCTAAGAATATAGAAATAAAGTCCTTATCTATAAGAGAAGAGAGCTTATTTAATTAAGAGAAAGAAGAGAAAGAGAATAATAGAGGTATTCTTCTAATATCTAAACTATTAGTTTAAGGTAGTCTAGTATATTTACTATCTATAATAGCTCTTATTACTTATTCTACTCTAAGAGCTAAATCTTAAGCTTAATACGTATATAAGATTCCTAATTACTTATTAAATCTAGATAATAATAATACTTTATAAGTACGTAACCTTAGTATTAATATAATAAATATTATATTAGAATAACGATAATATATAATACTATTAATATATAATACTATAAAAATAAAAGGAAGAGAAAGAGATAGAGAAGAAGTAAATTTAGTCCTCTTTACCTACTATAGAGTCTTTACTATTACTATAGACCTAAGTATTTTAAATAAACTTATTAATACTCTACTAAAAATATATTTATATTAGAGTATTATACCTAATCTTTTAAAATACTATAAGAACCTTTAAAATTACCTATATAGTAACTAGTTTCGAGAAGTAATATAAAAGGAAATAGATAGTTACTAGAAGAAGGGGTATTTTAAACTTATAGAAGTAATACTATATATAATAGATATAGAGGTCCTATCTCTTATATAAGTATATACCTATAAGTGTAATAAGAATAGCTTCTTTAATAAAACTAAAGTAAGACTAGTTATATAAAAAGATTTATAAACTTAATAGGATAATATATATATTACTATATTAGTTACTAAAACCTTTAGAGCTCTAATAGCTCTAGCTATTTAATTTAAACTACTTATATATTAATATAATACTATAAATACTTTCCTAAATATTAAAATTTCTTAATAGTTATATTATAATACTCCTAAAGGTTTCTTAAAGTAATATAAATTACTATTACTACTACGTTAAGTACTATATAGACTAAAGAAAGTACTATTACTTTAGTATTAAGATCTATCTATAACCCTTACTTAGCTAGGGCTAAGAAGAATACCGAATATATCGTATCTATATAGTAATAAAAGTCTTATTATCTTCTTCTATATAGATAATATTATAGTCTTAGTTTATCTAAGAAACGAGACTATTTATAAGAAATTTAAGAGAAGACTATTAGAATAATATAAGCTTTATTTAATAGGTTAACTTAACTAGTTTTTTAGTATACGTATACTATAAGATATAAAGTAAGACTATATATAACTTATTTAAGACTTATTTATTAATAAAATTACTATAAAGTTTAACCTTAAGAAAGACTTAAATAGCTTTTCTTAAATACTAATAGCTAAAATCTACCTCGAACCTTTTATTAGGCTAGTAGAAGAATTAGTTATTAAAATATATTAATAACTAGTCGAATTAATAGTCTATATTATAGTAATTATAAGAGCTAATATCTTAAAAACTTACTTAACCCTCTCTATATATCTAATAAGAACTAGCCCTTAGTATATTAATACTACCTATTATACTTAGAAATTTATTATAGAAACTTAATATCTAGTAATAAAAGCTTCGGCTTATATACTTACTTATTAAGCCTTCTCTATAGATAGAGAATAAGAATTAGGTACTAAACTTATATTTTATAGTATATTAGATATATTATTCGCTAATAATTCTATTATAAGAATAAGCTTAGATAGATTTCTCTTTAAGCTATTTAGTATACCTATTAACTAGAAGGTAATAAAGTAATAAATAGTTTCTAAATTAACTACTAAAGCTAAACTATACTTACTCTTATAAACGGTATCTAATATAATCTAGTAGAATAATCTATTCGAATAACTAAGCTTTAAGACTAATATTAAACTAGTTATTTATTATAATAATACTTAAATAGTTAGAATAGTTACTAAAGCTACTAAGAAGCTTTAATCTAAGCTTAAATATATTAATATTTATTAGCTATAGCTTTAATAATTAGTAGATTAGGGAGAAATAATCGTTAAATAGATCCCTATAGCTAAAATACTAGCTAACGGGCTAATTAAGATACTCCTAAGGTAGAAGTATAAAGCTTTTACTCGTTAACTTAGGCTAAAAGATATCTCTAAGTAGTTAAGCTTTTATCTTAATTAATATAAGGCTAATTAACTAGCTAGTATTAATCCTAAGTAGTCTTAAGTAGGATAGCTTCTATCTAGTCTATTACTAAGCTTCTATCCTAACTAGTTACTCTACTTTAATCTAGTCTAGTACTAGGATAGACTTCTATTCTAAGTAGCTATTTACTACTACCCCTTTTAAGTACCTTATTTTATTCTATTTACGTATCTATCTTATTCTATTTACTTATTTATTTATCTTTTTAAGGGGTCTATACGCTCCTATTTTATTCCTTTAAAGTAGTATATTTATTTCTTTAAACTATTAAACCTTATAAAAATAAGAACGGTATAGTAGACTTAAAGCTTATACTAATACCTTCGGGTATTTTATACTTTCGTCTAATATTAAATACTTTTAGGTATTTTATATATTCTAAACTATCGTTATAAACTAATTTATAGACGGCCTCTCTAAATACTATAACTTTAGGAATTTATATAGAGGGGTAGGAAGATCTAGGATAAAGAATCTTATTTTTATACGAGTTTAATTCCTATATAAAGTACTACCTTTTTACTTTCTTTTTAATTATTACTTCTAATTCGTTAGAACTAGGGGGGTAGAGGAGTACTAAATAAACTCCTTCTAATCGCTTATACTCTTTTTATCTATCCTTTTATTACTTTTTAATATTTTTTACCCTTTTACTATCCTTTTAGGGTAGAGGGGTATATTAGGCTAGCTTTTATACTAGATTAGCTTATATAACTACTCCTAGCTACTATACCGTATTCTATTCTATATAAGCTACTCTTATATAGAGTTATTATAATTAACTATAATTCTTACTTCTTTCCCTTATAGTAATTTATCTATTCCTTACTATAATAAATTACTTAGACTTTTTTATTTCTAATTACTTATACCTCTAAGAACTACTTAATAGGACTATAATCTTCTATCTTATACTTTATCTTAATCGACTTAAAAAGTATTTATATAGCTAGCTTATCTAATATATAGTTTACTATAAGTATATTTTCTATATAGAATAGATATAGTTCTTTTATTAATATTATAAGCCCTAGATTCTTTAGAGCTTAGAAGAACTTCTTATACTATAGTAGTAGTAAATTATATAATCTATATAATACTTAGTTAAGCTTAATATATTTACTAGATTTTTAAAGTATTAGAAAGTTTATAAAGTATATTAAACTAATTATCCTAATAAGTATTAAGAAAAGCTTTAATAACGTCGAGCTAACGTACTTCTAGATTAAACTATACTATAATTACTATTATTATATAAAAAGATTATATAGGAAGTATTATAATATAGATTAATTAGATTAAACCTTTAATCTAAAGGTTATCTTATATATAAATATAAACTTTATACTTAATTAAGAATCTATTCTAATTAAGCTTATAGGTAAATACCTATTTAAGTAAAAGTAATCTTTATATCTATTTTTTATACTTTATTACTTTTTATATATCTTTCTTCTTAAATATTTATATTTTTTAATAAGTTACTTTTATAAATAGCTTCTTATAAGAATATATATATAGATCTCTTTATTTTTCTAATTCTTTTAGTAGATTATTATAATATTTATAATACTTTTTTAGAAGTATAGTAGTTATAATTATAAAGAGTAGAGTCTTATATTTTATTATAAGCTTAAGCTCTCTATTTATAAGAACTTAATTTATAGAAGCTTTATTTAAAATATTATCTAACTAATCTAGATTACTACTTATATTATTAAGTAGTATATATATTCTACTCTTATTACTCTTAAGTATATCTAGATTATTAAAATCTTACTCTTATAATTTATAACTTATATATATAAATAATCCCTAGTTCTTCTTATTATATATATATTTAGGGGATTACTTAAATACTTTATCTATAATATTAAAAGCTATATTACTAGATTAAGAGGTATCTTTTATTATATTTAGTAATACTAAGGTTAAAGAACTAGATTTCTACGATTCTACTTCTCTAGTATTACGTCTTATATAAGGAATATAAGAATTATCTAAGAGATTCTAGCTCTTTTAAATACTAGGTAATAACTTTAGCTCTAAACTTAGCTTAGAGAATATAAGTTCTATATATATCTTATATATTATATATATTCTTAGTAATCTACTAGCTATACTTATTACTTATATAGTTACTAAAATTCTTATTTCCTAATTAAATAGCTAGCTATCCCCTTAAGCTAGATTCTAAGGTCTAGTATCCTTAAGTTACTTTTTTATTAGCTATTAAGTTATTATAGTACTTAATTACTCTTCTAATTATATAATAGGTAACTTTATAGTCTTTCCTATATTTTAGTACTTATTATACTTATTAAGAATATAAATAATTCTAATTACTTTTTCCTAGAGAATTATATTTATCTTCTAGTCTTTATAAAAGAGTATTTTATTAAATATTATATTTCTTATAGTAATTATCTAGTTAAGTATTAGAACTTATATTTTATAAATATTAGAAGCTCTATAACCTATTAAATATTCTATATAATTCTATAAAGTAATCTTAAAGTTCCTCTTATTATATTCTACTACGTATTCTTAATTAAATAGATAAATATAATACCCGTATATATATATACTACTTTAATCTAGATATAAATCTTTTATTATATTTCTTATATATACTAGCTTATAGTAATAAAAGTACTAATAGAACTAGATATTTAGTATCTTATTTAGAGAGTATAGTTTATAAGTATAAAAGAGACTTATATTATATAGCTATACTACTATATATACGATTTCTATATCTATTTATATCTAAGTCGCCCACGTAGACCACTCGTATGTTGCTATTCTTGGCATCCCCAGCCAGAAAAGGAGTTTCCGGGCGATGCACGGGATCGGAAGCTTAACTAGAAAGCGCTGCCGTCTACGCGTTCTGCAATTGTGATTTTCGGCCGCTGCGTGGCTAGGTCCGTGGGTCCGAAGATTTGGGGCTACTTCGTCGCTAAGGTTTTCGCTATAAAGTCCGGAAACCGAGCGTATATATACTTTAATTACTTTACCAAGCTATAGTTCTCATATCTAACTAGGCTTACTTTCGTACGTACTTATTTATCATCCCTCTATAAGAAATATTAACTCTTTAACTTGGGACACCAACCAGCGACATGCTCGCCCTGCTTGCAACTTTTCGTCAACACACTACAGCAGGCGGCCGGGCGAACCCCACAAATCCAATAAGGCGTCGCCGTCTTATTCCTCTGGCCGACAACGATCCTAATTCTACCAGGGTTGCGAATGGACGCGTTGACAATCACGACGGCCGAGCTTTAAGACATGTAGGGTCGATGAGACGAATGATCTTTACTCCTATTAAATACGCGAATTCGAATGTAACAGATGCTTAAAGTTGTCTGGGCGCGGTCTGTAGTACCGTAAGGGCTTGGGCGTCGGTCAACCCTTCGGTAATAGGACTTTGGATAAAGTCTTCCGCGGTTTGAGGAGACCTAGGGTCTTGTCTCGGGGCTTGTGACTCCACTGGCACTGCTTGCAGTTCCTCACATAGCGTTTCATATCCTCGTTCATCGTACCCTAGTAATATAGGTCTCTTAGGAGCCTGACGGTTTTCTTTACACCTGGGTGGGTAGTGATTTGCGCAGCATGTACCGCTTGAATGAGGTGGGTCTTGAGGAACCCTACTTCGGGCACTACTAACTTCTCCTTTCGGAGAAGGAGCCCAGACGGGGTTAGGGACAGGTGCTTACGTCCTTAACGAGCTAGCTCTCGCTCTGGTTCGAGTTCGGCGTATGTGCGATTTTCGTGGAGCACGCGGTCGAGGAGTAGGTGAGGGTGTGCTTCGGTTACTTGCTCGGAATCCTGGGTATCGGTAGCAGCATCTAGTTCTAATAATTAAGGGCCTGCCTATAAGCTATTAGCTATCAGGTTCGGTGTTCTCGAACAGGTTCTTACTGTAGGACTAAAGGGATTAGAAGTGGCTGAAAGACTAGGTAAGCTTGTAGCCCTTTTAGGGTTGTAGGTTCCTCCTAGTCTCTGATAGCTGCTGTCTTGTCGGGGTCCATGCGGATTCCTTCGGTGCTGATAATAAAACCCAAGAACTTCACCTCGGTGACTGTAAACTCGCTCTTTTTGATGTCAACCTATAGTCCAGCCTTCCTGAGCTTGTCTAGGATTTTGCTTATATATTTCTCGTGTTTAAGGGGGTCTTCTGAGTAGATCAAAATATCGTCTATATAGGCGGTGTAGATCTCGTCGATTTTGTCCTTGAGTACTTGATTGATGTAGCGCTGAAAGGTTGCCGGCCTATTGTATAGCCCGAAAGGTAGGACGCGATATTTGTAATTCCCGTACCGCGTTTTGAAAGTCGTGAGGTCTTCTGCGTCGGGGTCCAGCCAGATGCGATAGAAGGCTTGACGTACGTCTAGCTTGGTGAATACCTTTGCTTTGGAGAGTCGTATTAGCGTCTCTTCGATCAAGGGGATAGCCGTAACGTCCTTCTTCGTAACTGCGTTGATTTTCCGGTAGTCGACGCAGAACCTCCACCAGAAGAGCGCCCTAGGGGTTGCACAGTGGGGGCCACCGATTCAATACGGTCACAAGACTTTGCGTCGTGTGTCTGAGGCCCATTTCCGAATATCGAGGTTGACATGGTTGCTATCACGTCCGGCGTCGGCGACTTTGGCGTCAAACACGGCACGCTCGAGCTTACGGTTGAGTTTAGCGTTCTCAGCTTCGAGCTTCTTCATAGCGTAGTTCATGAGGGGGTTGGCGATCTTCTCCTTGGTGAAAGCTAGTGCGGTGGAGACGTTATCGACCTTGGAGCCGCGCAGTAACCAGGGATATGCTTATACCTCTCCCTCCCCCTTCCCCCCCTCTTAAAAGTTTTTGTTTATTGCTTATTTTTTCACAAGGACTTTGCGGACAAGGCCTTATTGCCGGAGGGGGGTAATATCTCGATTCGTTCCCTAGTCAACCTTTTTCTTTGACTATTTCCTTGGTCAGACCAAGGATTAGCCTATTAGTAGGCGCGCCAAGCCTTATTCTGGTATTAAGGGCCCCAACCCTTAACCCTTATAGCGCTATCTTAGTGTAGCTTCAATATACTGATTTGAAGGCTACCCCTGCTGTTATGACTCCTGGTTGATTGTCTGCGCGGCTCCAAGGAGAAGATCGCCAACCCCCTCATGGTTCGGTATCGGTAATGTATTTGTATTGGTGGTGAACTCGTACTGCTAATCCAGTAGGCTTCCGCTTTACGTCCAAGTCGGAATCCTAAACGCACTAGAGACGCTTACGACTGCGGCCTTTAGGTTAAGTTGATATGGAGGTATAAGTTATAAAGGGTATAGCGGTATAGCGGGGCTTTTGCTGTCTTGGAGGTCGCGAAGACGTTTTTTGTTATGTTGTATAAGCTGTCATTCGCATGGATTGAGTATGTAGGTTCCGCGGCGGTGGAGGGTTTCTTGGCCGGTCGATATACTTAATAGTATGAAGGCAATGGGTGACGTAGCGGTTCTAGAAGTTCGCTTAGGTGGTTAAGGAGTGTCCTAAGCAGTGTTAGTATGTAATAGAGGTAAGCCCATTAGACGTACGTCTTCTTGTTGACAGTATCCACCTTTAGCCCTAGCCTCGCCTCCCTCTTATCCAGCTCCACCCTCTTCTTCTCTAGGGCTGCTGCCCTCGTGTTAAGTGCTACCGCGTCGAGCCCTGCCACTCCTTCTGCGAGTTCTGCACTTTCCATGATATCGTACGGGTTGCGCTGTTTTGGTGGGTTCTAACCAACCAACTATAGAAAAAAGCGTTAACACTGAAAGTTGGAAGCAGGTGTCACGTGGTGGGCTGCGTTGCGGTAACAACTCCAGTGGTACCAATGTGTATCGTCCTGTCGTCTCGACGAAGTCGTACTTGCGTTTGAATTCCAGGAAGAATCTAAGGCGGGATTTCTAGTGGCGTGTATCAATTTCTCTTTGAGTGACTGACCTTGTTTGCTCCGCAGCCCACCAATACCATTATGCCACTGACAGCCATGCAGATACAAGTCGCAACCCCTTTCATATCCTCCAAATGCCGACCTGACCACTGGTTTGAATAAAGATTGCCCAGTGGCAGGCTTACGTCCATTGTTGAATATTGCTAAGTATATGGTTAGAGCCATTTTCAGGAAGAGTTAAGAAGAGCATGAGAGGGCTCTAAGTAGAGGGCGGAGAGAAAGTTTGACTGTTTGATTGATATCGACCTATGCACCGAACTCAAGGCCTTTATATACCGAAGAGCGCAGGGGCCCGTGCTCAAGCAGAGTGAATGGGGTCCTATATATGATAGGGTTCCCTAGCTACCAAGGGCAGTGTTTTGAAAACAGACTAGAAGCTCACATTTAAGGGAGATAATTACTAACTCCTGGTCACCACAGAAGAAGGGTATTATAACTAAGCCCCACTTAACTTTCAATATACTTTCACAAATAATGATAATGTAGCTGAGCAACACTTGCACATGGCTGAGTCCAGCGTGCTGCGTGGCTTCTCAGAACGTGAAAGAAATAATTTGATACTATGACAACCTGTGTGTGAGGGCGTAATTAAGTTGTGCGGGGTAGCAGACAAGGAAATAATTGAAGCCAAAATCTCAATGATCCATCCAGGTTGCCCCGCAAATGACCAGTCGCATGATGACTGTATGAAAAGGCCCTGCGCCTTGGTGCAGCATACACGTTTTCACGGCTCGTCGGCATAGGCTAATGAGGGGAAGTTGGCGTGCACGGTTGGATGCGCCGCAGATCTCACGCTGAGATCTAAGATGGGACAGGAACGCCAACACAGATCGGTTCCGCAATCCTATCTGGGACTGGCTGCCGGCGACTTTTGGAAAATATACATCACGGCCTGGCCCGACTTGCATGTTCTTGCGTCTTTTGTGTATAGGAGCCGATGCGAAATATTCACCGTACCGCAATCCCATTATAGCGTGCGCAGACCTATATTCATGACATGTGCATGCCCTACCCGTCTGTTTGCACGTGTGAGACTAACAGAACAAAGGCAGGGCTTTCTGTACACACTTCAAAGGTGTGGAGCCAAGTCCCGTACTGTGGATGTTCGTGGGCCAATATGAGATATGTACACCGAACGACAATAGGTAGAGATGCGTCAATTCACATAATTTCTTCCATTACATTAACTTCTCTAGACATTCCGCTTTGTCCGTTCATCTACCGCAGTCTCTGTTGTGCCCGATGATTTGACATTTTGGTCACCGCTCTCACGGATGCGGACCTGCGCCTTTGTCCGCCTCCAAACCGCTCTCCGGGCTTGCAACTTCATCTTTCCTCTGTTGAGCTATCTTCTTCGCGTTCGGCCACTCCATGGTAAGGGAAAAAGGTATAGCGGCAGCCGCAAATGCAACGGCAAGATAAATGGTGCGGACAATGGCCTTGCTCCAGATCGCACGAAGGACACGTTCAATCTCGGGAGAACCAGCAATCCTACGGAGATCGGATGCTCCTTCGCCCATGACCAGGCGGCCAGTGAGTGATGGTATCGCGGCGGGGACTTCGGTAACAAGAGTGTTGAGAACGATGGTCTGGCCCATGGCGACCGCTATCGCCCTACTCGCAGGTTAGATGCCTTCGGCAGAGTCCTGGGATATACTAGAGCTTACCCTCCAAGCTGACTGCTAAATACGGCAATGGCTGTGGTAATTAGCGGAAGCTCATGGCCATGAAAAAGAACATACCGTTACCGATCGGGACATCTTCTTCGCTGGGTACAAATGAGCTCACGACTTAACAAAGTTGGAGCTATGATAGCTTACTAAATCGTAACTTGGATTGCAGTATAAGGTAGCTGCATTGCCATCCCTAACCCTGTTCTAGTCACAACTAAAGAGGCGGCCCACATGACGGTGGTAGTAGTGGGGGATAGGCGCGTGAGCATTGCAAGTCCAGTAACGCAAATAAGTTCACCCAGAACGATGTATGGCACCTAATACGTCTTAGGTAGACTTTGTGGCTGGTGCTTCTTACTCACATAATGTCCATACCGCGAAGCAAGAGCACCGGCGACCACGATGGCAAGAATTTGGGGAAGTATGAGGGGAATGAATCGGACCCCAACGCCAATAGGCGACTCTCCTCGAACAGTCTGGAAGTAGAATGGTATATAGAAGGCAATCTACACCACGAGGTCAGCCATCGTTCCGGTATTGGTTTCAAGGATATTCTTACCATATATATTACAGAACCCAAGAAGAACAAGCCAACCGCTGAGGTCCAAATAGACCTCTTGAAAAGTAAACGAGGTGGAGTGGTTGCTCTCTCTTGTCGTTTCCACTGGATGTAATAAAAGGCGATGGTAAGGACCGGAAAGGTCGCAAGCAGCGCAATAATTGTTGCTGAGTTCCAAGGCTTTGTCTGTTTCCCCCACTGGAGCGCGAGAAGAACGTAAGTAACGGTACTGAAGAATGTCAAGCATCCGAGCGGATCAAGATTCTGGAGCTTGGTCTTAAGAGGCAGTGCCCGGTTCCCGGTTCTAGCTCCGGGCACTCGTAGGAAAACGATCAAGAGAGCGAGGACTACGCCACCGACCGGAAGATTTCTGCGGATCTTTGATTAGCGTCCGAGCTGGGAGTTGAAGATTTAATAATATGAGCTTACATCCAAAAGTACTATCTCCACGATGCTTGTTGGGTGAACACCCCCCCAAGAACGGGCCCAATACAGACCGTAACCGCGAACACGCTGACAACGAGGCCCATGTAGAAAGGCCTTTTTTCAAGCTCTACAACTTCTCCGATTACGGCTAGTGCACCCTGCAACACACCGGCCGTACCAACGCCAGCTACAGCGCGGCCCAGAATGAATGTTTCGGATGAAGTTGCTGCTGCGCAAAGCAAAGAGCCGACTAAAATTCTTTAGTGTCATCTCACGGCGTGTGAGCTGAGGGGGAAACATTGCTAACCTTCGAAAATGACGATACATACTCTATATGTCATGTCTATATTGAATGATATATAAATGGTGCCGAGTGTTGGCTGAAAAGCCGTAAGAGTGAGAAGATACGCTGCACCGTACCAGGCAACATGATTAAGTGCAGCGAAGTGCGTTGATATTTCCGGAGTGGCGACGTTGATGATGTTGACATCCAGGGCCATAAGGAATTGCCCGAGAAAAAGAGATGCGATCACGATAAATAGACGCCATGAATGAAGGTACGCACCATTCGGTGCCCGCTCGGGGGCGGTCGTCTCGGCTGCTGCTGTCTTTTCGGTCGAAGACATTGTGTTCATCGGCCGTGGGAGGAGGGAGGAGAGTCACTTTTTCGGTGCAGCGGCTGACTCTGGTGAGCGTAGCTTAGGCACGCTATGGAACTCAGACGCAACTGCGCATTGGCCTCGAACCCCCTTTCCCATATTTCATTAGAATGGCCAAAATATGCGGTGTTTCGCCTGATTGTCGTGATTGGACCACGGTGTCGTGGCAATGACCAGGCAAACGGGTTGTGCGGCGCAGCGCATGCAATGCAGTCGCTTAGCGGGGCCCGCACACCCACACGAACGTGTCGTCCGCCGCCTGCCCACCTTTGTTAGGCTCTCCCCTCAACGCGCCCCCCTCTACTCCTGCCTCTGACGAGCGTTTGGCGAAAAGTTAACCCTCTCGGCTCTAACGCCATATTCTTCCTAATTTATTCAACGATCCTGGTAGTAGTATTCCTTCTTATCTCTATCTCTATCTAGGGTCTTATCCATAACTATTTAATAGTATATAAAATTAGTCTATCTATTATCGTCGTACCTATTAGCCCTAAGAATCTATGCCAATTATCGCTTTAGCATCAGCCCACGATGCGCACTTGGCTGAGATCCAATAGCGCTTAATGTTGGTAGCTGAAACTTGACGCTGCTAGCCATGTGCGAGAAATGAGAAGCGATTTCTCGAAAATCGCATCGACAGCGACGCCTGCCGCACGTATTTCGCTCTTGGCTATGCTCATTTCGATTACTCCATTCAGTTTCCCTATGCGAAGCGACCGCTGCGCTCCACTGAGCTGCCCTCTCTACACAACATCTTTGGAGACCATCTGGCACGTGATGAGACATCCGGCTTCATGTTGGGCACGAAAAACACCTGACTTGAACGATGAGCTGCGCTGCCTCGCCATCGATTAAAGACGCTTGCACGCGTCCACTCAGCCGCAGACCTAGCGGGCTGTGCTTCTTCGCTGGGACAAAATCAGAGATACCCCTGTTCCCGACGGTGACCTGTTCTGGTAGAGGTCCATCCTGCCACACGTCCAGAGCTTCAAGAAGCAACCTCAATGTATACGCGAACTCGTCGATTGGCTGGGCGCATTTGTCGGCGTCCGATGCTTGTCTCTCTGCACTCGTCAATTGCTGCCAGCGAATTGCGGATGATCGACGAAGCTCCTGAGATTGCGCTGACTTAAAGTATATGGAGGATAGGATCGACAACCTAAACATCTACTATTAGCGTACACTGAACAGAAAACGCCGCGAAGCGGTTGGCCGTCGGGATTGGATAAACGAGTCCCTGGGGCCCGGTTGTGGGGAGCGACCGACCACACGACGAGCTGCTCAACAACACTGCGCGAATAACGTGATGAGCTGCTGCCTTCGGGCGGTCCTTAGTGTAGCTAGGAAATGGCGTAGAAATAGGTGTGTCGTGATCTTATCAAACTCGGAAGCGTGGGCGCAGGTCCCCGGTCACACGGTTCCTAAAAATCGAGTTTCCGAACTATAAAGTAGAATGTTCACTTCATGGTTCGCGGAGAATCGGTGGACCCGGTGAGGAGCCATGGTTGGGGTGAAAAGTGGGCTGTTTGTGGTTCCGTTGTGAATCTGGGCCAGACTAAAATACCTGGACGTCAGGCGTACAAAAGCTGCGGCTATCTCCTGAAAGCTATTATTGCAGCTCGCCTTCTTCTAACTTCTGAGTTCACAACTCATATCCTAACCCGGGGTGCGCTTCGTCGCCACGCAATACCAATATGATGGACGCCGGCAACTCGAAGGGTGACACGCAAGACTCAGTTTCGCACAAGCC
Organism: Darksidea phi; assembly: GCA_030770425.1. Classification (NCBI taxonomy): domain Eukaryota; kingdom Fungi; phylum Ascomycota; class Dothideomycetes; order Pleosporales; family Lentitheciaceae; genus Darksidea; species Darksidea phi. The sequence goes on from JASJFT010000142.1 coordinate 22,727, forward strand.
CCAATCTCAAGCCGACGAACAGATAAATAAAGTAGTCACGGCCTATCCTCTCGATCCTATCTTGAAAGATTCTTCAACGTTCGCCTGCAGCTTCTTTCCTGGACCCGGAAAACAAGGCTTGCCTACAGAGATACGCCAAATGATATACGACGAAGCAGTATCATTTCCCCGGTTCCATTCCAAATACAAAATGCTCGTAATGAGAGATCACTATATATATTATGAGGATACTTCTCTGGCCTTAGCGCTTCTTCGCAACGGCAGTGTCTGGGAGGACGATGCCTGTAACGCGCCAGAAGTGAAGCTCGCTATTAAACCGTTCACGCTTCACGTATCTTTTGAGACACTCAGCACTCGATCAGGTTCTAAACAAGGCTATCTAGTGGGGTTGTTGAAAGGACTTGATGCGGTGTTCGCCATGGACCAGGAGCATCAGCGGGCCTCTTCGATTGCGCCTAGAAAGTGGACCGCACCGCTATCACCAACTGTACTCAAGTATGGTTACAAAATTCTAAGGTCTTTCCTAATACAAGAAGATTGGTGGACTTTCAAGAACGAGGACCGCGAAAAGAAATCGTTCCAATGGTTCCAGACGCAAGCTCCTGGACCCTTCCTCCAGACGGCCATACTGCATTTACGCCGAAGCCCAGTGATAGGTATTAGGATCTTTGTCTACGCGCTATATCGACGACCCGAGCGTATAGATTGGGAAGCGGACACTGTGGAGGAACACATCAGGGCACTTTTAACCCCTCTCAGACGCGGCATAACGAACACCAGGCTCCCACGCTCAGCAAAGGATTGGATCCGTCATCATATCACGCTAGTTACTTACGACTGTCAATTTTCGTACTGGAAAGAGAGACTGAAATGCTTCGATAGCGAGGTTCAATGGGAAAGGGCAACACAAGACGAAGGCCATAGAGGCCCTATCGAGGATTTTTAGGTATTGAGATTGTTTATCAATGTAGCATCTATTTGAATACGCACGTGCATACGCTGGGTTTATGCTGCTTGAGAAAGTGATTCGCGTTCGGCTGAGTCTCGTCCAACGAAAATTGTCAAGTGCGTCGAGAAACAATTACGCATTTGGCCAGATGGACTCGTTCGCTTGGGCCCGCAAAACATGCTCAACGAAGCTCTCCAAACCGAAGGCTGTTTCGCAGGACCATTTGATATAATTCGCATTACGATGTTGCGTGATCGTGTAGCGCGTGGTGTGGTTATCGGAAGGCGCAATTGCTTTGAGACAACATTCGCAATTGCTTTGAGACAACATTCGCAATTACTTTGAGACAACATTCGCAATTGCTTTGAGACAACATTTGCAAGGAAAGCGCTACATCAACGAAAGTGTGTTTACACTTCAACTGCGTGTCTGTTCGCTCCACTGCTTCTACACCAACGTTCACTTATCCCACCACAGTGGGATCACGACATATTATCTACTATTTAATTAAGTCATCACATCATCTATCGTTTGTGATGGCTACTCTCATTCAGAACGGGGTGCGGATAGCCTTCGGCATAGAACTCGAACTCCTACTTCGGGTCAAAGACAAAAGGCTAAGTGACCTTAAGCATCTCGGATATGTAGACAATGACAAGCAGCACAGATCCCAACTCGGCCACGGAAAGAATCAAGAGGCAATTGAAAAGTACATCCAACAACGTCTCGATGAGGTCCCGCTTCGTTGTCAACGACGTACAAACAAAATGACGCAGAAGGACTACAGCTTGTGGGGCATTGAGATGGATGCGTCCATCACCAAAGAGAAAATTGGATGCTGTTTGGATTTTCCAGACCCCCTGCCTGAAACGGAGATCATTGACAGACCAACTAGATGGCGTTGAGTTGGTTTCTCCGGTTTTGTTTGACGATTGGCCGGACACTCTGAAACAGGTCATCGGCATTATCAACGAGGCCTTCACAAACGTCGAGGACGCCAGCACGGGGACGCATGTTCACGTCGCTCCGTTCGGTAGGCCATGGTCCGACGACGAATTCAAACAGCTCAGCAAGGGCATTGTCGCTTGGTCCGCCTTGTTCGAACGTTTGATGCCTCGTCCATGGCGAAATCGTTATGCGAGATGGAACCACGAACAATGGCCGGGTAGGGAACAGCAAGAGAACATCATCATGTCGATTGATCGTCTTGCACGGAAAGAGATCGTGGATAAAATCTCCTCAGAGAGATACTATGCTTGGAATCTCAGGCCGGACAACACAATCGAGTTCCGCCGTCCATACCAGACACTGTCCCACAAGGAAGCCTTACATTGGGTTGTCCTAACACTTAGTTTAGTCTCCTTCTTCTTGCGGAACGGCGAACTACAAGTGCCACAAGAAAACGATATCAAGGCTGCGAGGGAGAAGATTAGAAAAGAGTCGAATAAGCTTGGCCTTGCTCTCGACCTGAATTTCAGCTTCTGCAACTAAGCTAAGTGCTTTTGAACATCTCAAGGCTATGTGCCAGCCCTCTGGGTTGAGATTGATATCCTCGACCTTGTGTCAGGTATCCGGCTACGTGCCAGCCCTTCGGGGTCGCTATGCAGAGGTTTTTTCCGCTTTCCTCTACGAATGAATTTTTTTATTGCCAGTCTCAAGTAACAATTGTGTTTCGTGTCCTATGTTGCATTACTTTTCGCTTTTGTTTTCCTGTAGGCTGACTGCTTTTATCACCATGTCGACACGACTTTATCCGGCCAGGCTCTTTATTGAATAATTATATTCTGCGTGCAATTAAGCAGTGTGCCGGAGTGATTACGTAGATCAAGCCGTATTGTAAATTATCGCATAGCCCGCAGACACTTTAATGTGCTGCAATAGTTTACCTTTCACGAAATCAGGCATGCTTCCACCATGTTGAAGGAGAAGATAAGAAATTTACTCGAATTCTTAGCTCAACAAAATATGCCGGTTGAGCTTGAGTCAGATCTCACTGACATTCTCGAAGTTCCTTCTTCTTCCAACCGTTGAGACCGACTCAGGATCCTCGGCTTGAGCTTCCTTAAGACTGCACAGCCTCAAACATAAACACAAGCATTGACCATGCACTAAGTTTCCACGCTAGCGCTCGAATGCGGATACCGGCGCCCGTTGCCTTGTTCTTCTTCTTCTTCTTCAGCAAAGAGGCTCAGTAAGTACCACGTCTTTCGCGCCACAAACCTGAGAAGCTCTTCCGTTTCATATTCGCCTGAATCTATATTCGACATCTCACGATCCAAATCCGCAATGCAGCTTCATTACTCACTCAGCCTTCTATCCGATGAGATCATGCTAACATGGGATTGCCTGTCTAGCAGACAATCACACCAAATCACACCAAAGTAAGTAAATTTCGTTCACACTGCTTGTAGTCCCTCAAGGTCCGCATTGGGTCGATCCATACCTTTCGAGCATGTGCTTGTTGTGCAACATCGACGGCACCATGCACACTTCCCGATTGTCCATTGGATCAGCATGCTGGGCAGTCTTCGCGCTCTGAAAGCACCTCGCCGTCTCAAGATATACTTGTATGCTGACTTTGTGAACCTAGGACAAAAAACAACCACCAGTGAGTACACACCAGTTCCTCCACCCCCCTCCACCGTGTTTCTCCCATACCCGTGCAACCATCCGCCACCCAGGCACGGCACCGCCAGGGCTACCGAAATCAGCCACCAAGACTACGTCCCCGATGATGTTCGGACCCCCAGTGCATCAACGCGACCCCATTTTTGATTCCGATACGCTCGTCACTCCGCACATACATTCTAGGACGGCGGCTATCCCATACCTTCCCTTCTACTTGATATTTCTTCACTTGATCCACCGAACACCTCGAAAGTTGTGGAAACGACGGATCTACACTATGCGTGCGGCAGCCACGTCGCAAAATATTCAACCACGCTGTTGGTTCAGTTGCGACGCTTCGAGTGCACAAACGTTTCCGGCTTCTACAGACAACATGGAATTTCGATTTGATCCTATCACTTCGGCGTCTCATCCTCGTTCTCCATGCACTTTATGTTTTGCATTGCCGATACCTCTGGACTTTACTGTTGACCTACGCTATATTCGTTTGAGATATTGTGGCTTTCCGTACAATTTGCTGATATAGACATAGTGGCTCGACGCTGTTACCTTTGCCGCGGCTCCGGCCATTACTCCAGCCACTGCCCGTTGAACCGGGAGCTCACCGATCTCCAGCGGGGGATGATGGCGTTAGGCGCAAGCCAGGTATGTATTATTCCATGCTAACCAAATTCTACATAAAGCCTTTGGATCTTATTCTTCATTTCACCCTTATCAAAGCTATTGGGTTGTTCTTTCATTAACACCTGTAACAGCGCCAAAACCTTGCGGCGGACATCCGCCGACGTAAGTAGATTGCTTTCTTTACTTCGCATCACTCTCCTTCAACTTCGTGTCTTGGTTTCCGACGCGATCTTTCGTGAATTACCTATCAACTCGATTTTGCGGTGTCGGAAGAGTCATCGGGTCCTTCGTTTTCGCACCTGATCACGTCTCGTTCCTGTACTGCTACTTTTCAACTCGCTATGAGTCACCATTTCAGCGCCACTTGCCGTTGTGGAGATCGACGGTCGAGGACCGTTCGAGCCAGTCAATCTACTGCAACTTGGAGTGTCGATGCGATCTTCCTCAAGAGCGAAGGATACCGGAACTTTCTCCCGAGAGACGACAAGCATTACGATGATCTCTTCAAAGCGTCTTGCCTGCCCAAACAACCGTCGTTACTGCGACTTTGTCCCTCTCAAGACTAATTTCGTTGTATCGCGAAATATGTGCTAACTTTGAGTCATAGAACAAGCACTGCGCGGCGGCCGGGGCGGCCGTGGGGGCGGCCGTGGGGGCCGGGGCGGACGGGGTGGCGCCCGGGGTGGCGCCCGCGGTGGCCACCACCACCAGCAGCAGCAACAACAACAGCAGCAGCAGCAACAACAACAACAACAGCAGCAGCAGCAGCAGCAGCAGCAGCAACAACAGCAGCAGCAGCAACAGCAACAGCAGCAGCAACAGCAGCAGCAACAGCAGCAGCAACAGCAGCAGCAACAGCAGCAGCAACAGCAGCAGCAGCACCATATCAAGTCCGAATGAATTCTATGTATTAGTATAATTATAAACTTGTACCTTCTAAAGATTATAACCTGTATACATGCGACGTAACGTGTTCCACCACTCAGTGACTCACACCAGTCAGTGACTCACCCCACCTAAAAAGACGCCTGTTTTGACTGATTGCGCCACAACGCCAGAATATTTTGTATTGAAATTCTATAGACAGGCTTCCTAGAGAGCTTTACATTGAGACCCTCAATAACTGTAACCCACTCTCGATTGCCTGGCTGTATAGCGACTGCTCTACCCACTGTATCAGAGCTAGTAACTACCTTCGAGGTCGCAGCTATACCTATTGCGAAGCCAGTCTCATCAAAGTTGTAGATATCCTCATCAACGATACCGCGTGATAGGCGCGTCTCTTCAACACGCTTGAACCACGCGTTGATTATAGCTGGATCCTCGCATTTCGCGCGCTGTAAATGGAACTTGCGATTCCATTTCATCTATAGCTCTGGCTGGGTGCTGATAAATCGTAATACCCAGTTCTTGCCAATAGGCTGTGGAGGAGGATTCTGGCCGCGCGCAGCGAGCAGAGTATCAGCCATCCGCCGTACGTTGATTATCTGCGGCGGAAATCCTCGTCGGTCAAGCTCTAGTATCCAATCTACTAGAGCCTGCTCTTCTGTTGGCTGTAGCTTTCATTTTTGAGCGTTGACTGTAGCTTGTGGGAGGGTACCGTTGATACTGTTGGCGGAAGCAGCTATCCTGAGCAGTGTTTGTTGGATTACGTAATAGCTCATCACTAGCCCTAGTGTATAGGCTGGCCTTCTGGCCATCCTCCTCCTAGAATAATACAATAACTTTTCACACTTCAACAGGTTATGAGCCCCGCCTGCATCTATCGCTGCCGGCCTTTGTAATTAAATTACTTTCTCTCCTCTATCGACAGCACCTTACATCTGCATCTTCCTGATTACGGCGCACTGCTGCATCGCCACACCAGCGCTCTGTCTCAACGTCATCAGCCATCATCCGCCTACCCGGCGGCCCCGCAGCTCTCAGAAAGGACACCAGCTGTCTATTATAGGCACTAATTAGGACAGTCACCGTCTAATTACCCTATCAGCCATCCGCCGTCTACGCTCTATAACGGCGGACCACACCACATCATGTCGACCTTTCAGTTCAAGCTCGACCCCTCATCACTGCCCAAGCTTGACTCACGAGGCAGCAATTACCCTGAATACAGGTCCGCGTGGACTGTCGCCTTCCGATATGCTGACCTCTGGCCCATCATCTCGAAGAAAAGACTGACTAGCTCAGGCGCCAGCGGGCGCAGACGCCGCAACCATCGCCAAAGCCAACACTGCCATCGACGAATGGGAAAAGCAGGACAACAAAGCCATGGTCATGCTCCTGTCTTAGTTCACAACGACCTCACCATGTCAGTAGCCACCTGCGACACCTCAGCATAGGCTTGGGAACATCTGGCAAATCGGTTTGATCGAGACACGGGCAACACCACCATCCTGCTCTTCAGGTCTCTCACCAACCTTCGCTATCGCGACGGTGATGACCTGAGACTACACTTGGACGAGTTTCACCAGCGTTGGACACGGATGGCAAAGCGAGCCCTCTCGTCTACACAGGCTGTCGCTACCGCGATGAGGCCTATCTTCAACATATACTGGCGCCCGTTTCCTTGTTCTTCTTCTTCTTCTTCTTCAGCAAAGAGGCTCACACACAGACAATCACACCCAAGACGAAAGACAACTACGATGCCTCGGCGTTGCAACCTTTGCCGTGAATACGGCCATTACGCGGCCCAATACCCGTTTAATCGGGAGATGACCGACCTCCAGCGCGAGCTAGAAGCGTTGGGCGCAAGCCATCGCCACAGCCTCACGGCGGGCATCCGTCGACAGCAACAACTGCGCGCACAGCGCGGCGGCCGGGGCGGCCGTGGGGGCGGTCGTGGTGGCCGTGGGGGCGGTCGTGGTGGCCGTGGCGGACGGGGCGGCGCCCGCGGAGGTATCAAGAGCTGTAGAAAGACATGCTGTGAGCATGTTGACATTTGTGAATAGGCCAGCAGCAGCAACAGCAGCAGCATATCAAGTCCGAAATGCCCAGATGACAGATATCACCCCCGATGACATGAAGAGCGACGGACAGCAATATGTTATCCCCTTCGACCCGCAGCAGCAGCGGCGGCAGCGGCAGCGGCAGCGGCGGCGATCGCCCGCGAAGCGCGGTCAATATCGGTGGAGAAAGCGGCGGAGAAAGCGGCGGAGAAAGCGGCCGCAGAAAACAAGGAAGAGAAGAAAGCGTTGGCAAAGAAGGAAGAAAAGCAGAAGCTCACAGTCTGGCAAAAGGTCAAGAAGGAGGCCTAAGAGTTGAGGAGCGTCGAAACTCGCCCGCGCCATGGCGCCTCGTTGAAAGCTTTTTTTCTTTTACTTTGTTTTTTTGTTTGAATTCTACATATTAGTATAATTATAAACTTGTACTTTCTAAAGATTATAACCTGTATACATGCGACGTTAAGGTTCCTGCGTGATACGTAATACGCGTCAGCCTTAACACTCTGATCAAACCTTAAATATACCTCGCTGCCCCGTACCTTCTTGGCGCAGCCCACGAATGCAATTCCGTACAGGCAGCATCCGCCGACATTGCGCTTCGCTAGCACCCCAGCCAGGGGGACAACGGGAGCGAGTAAATCGTCTGCCATTCGTCGTACGTCAATAATCTGTGGGGGAAAGCCTCGTCGATCAAGGTCTAGGATCCAGCGAACAAGCGACTGCTCTTCGACAGGTGACAGCTTTTGGTTGACAGACTTTATCTCGTATTTTGGGAGGATACCGCGGTGGCGCGTCCGGAGGGTAGATTTTGGTACGTCATAGGCTGCAGCAGCTGTACGAATTGATATACGAGGATTAGACTTTATTGAGACAATAGCAAGCTGAAGCCTGCCTTCTTTTGCTAGAGATTGAGCTTGTGGTTGTCGAGCCATGGTCAAAAAGGTGGACGTAGCTTGCTGATGTGCGCAGCTTACTAATAAAACACGTTAACTAGTATAAAGTGATCTTACCCGCAATCCGGCGCTCACTCGAACTCAGATACGTACATTAGTCAATTTCACACATCGTCACCACGCAGCCGTGTCTGTCCATTATAAGAATTCGTCGCCTGTCGTTTCCAATCAAGCGTCTAGGTCTCTTAGTTCCACATACGGTACGCCCGGGTATCCTAGCCTTACTTATTACGACGCTAAACTAATACTAATATTTAATATCCGACCGCTCTAAGCCTGTATCTCTAAATCTACGTATAGAAGATATAGAGTTAATATAATAGGTTAGTAAAAAAGGCGTCGAAGACGCCCTTAAGTACTTAGAAGTAGTAAAAATAGAACTTAAATAGGCTAGTACGGGTTTTCGAAAAGATTATAATAAAATTAATACTAGTTTTAGCTACTCCATCCCGCCTATCTACAACTACTTCCCTATTATCCGAGGGTTACTTACCGACTAACCAGCCCCGTACCGCCCGCCTACCTTGTCGGGCCCGTGAAGGAACTCTACGTGAAGAGCGATACGCTTAACTACGGAGATATACTACTAAAAAGCTTCAAGATATAAAATTTAAGTATCCTAACTCCCTAACACCCTCGGCATTCGATACAAGTACAGGACGACATGAAAAACACGGCTAGGGTTATTTACTCAGCCTTAATAAGAGAAGTTGACTCGTCCAAATTAGCGTTAGAGAAAGAGTGTGTGTCTATAAGGCCACCCGTAACCATATTGAGGATGCTCCAAGCCAACCCGTTCCTCTCCCTAGAGGGTTCTTCTGGACTGCGCTCAGCACTTGACGACGCTGGAGTGGGCGGAGACCTGCGGTTGGTATCATTTGAAACCCGCCCCCTCATCATCTCCCTTGCATACTTGTCTCTTATCTCGTCGATGCCCCGTAAGACTTTCCTGCGTGTGCCCTCGTTAAACGTATTTGGAGCGTATGGCCGTCCGTCGAAAAGGGTGAGAGCAAGGTCGCGATCGTTCGTAAGGGTCGTAGCCAATCCCGACCAATCGCATCGATTGATCAAGCGCCGGATACCGCTGCCCGAATGCCCTTGTGCTGCTGAGCGCAGTTTGTTCTCAATATGGTCCCGGTTAAGCATCATTTCTTCCAATAGAAAAGCAACACGAAGTTGATAGTACGAGTCCGTGCTGCCGTTATCTTCTGCCTTGGCATATTTTTCTTCAATCACCCTGGCTTGACCGAGTACCCATTCGTTGATCGTGCATGGCTCCTTCGTATAATCTTCGAGTAGTTTTGCAGTCAGAAACCGTTGGAACATGGCGATATCCGTTACGAGATGGGCTTGAGTAATCATATCCCCGTAAATTTTCGTCCAGTGTTGCATAACTTGGCTATGTGAAGTATCGAGGTCTTTAAGAGATGGGTCCATGTTTTGATGATTGAGTATTTCCTCGTGTAACTTGATCGCATGACGTACCTCGGTTCGAAGCAGAGGCGTTAGAAATTCTAATAGAAGAATTTTTAAGTTGCGAATCCGGAGGACTATTATCTCGCGGATTCTCTCGGTGGTATTGTCCTCCATGGTGTCATGAGCGTAGGAAAGATGAAAGGGTACGTGAGGTTCTTGGTGCGTGAGGTTCTTGGTGCGTGAGGTTCTTGGTGCGTGAGGTTCTTGGTGCGTGAGGTTCTTGGTGCGTGAGGTTCTTGGTACGGGGCAACATGGCTTAATAAAGACTGGCGTTAAACTATCACGTACTCCATGACCCATACGCACTAGCGAATCACTGCGAAAGCATCTGGGCCCTTTTGAGCCAATCAGAGAAGGACGACGTAATCTAGCATGAGCGTTCACTAGCGAGATGGATCAGCTTTTACGACCAGCTATCATTGCAGTGACGGATTGCTTTTGAAGTACAGGTATTTCTCAATGTAACCGAGTATAGGGGCGAAATTAAGCCATGTCGGAACATTTAGTTATAGCTTGCTGTAAACTCCAACAAGTAAAACTCTTATCTTCTCCATCCAACAAGTGCCCAATTGTGCCGTCAATCTACCTCGTTGACTTCTTCGATGTATAGTTACACCATCTGCCCTGGGGATGGTGGACGACCGAGATTGTGACGGAACGAGTCAAGGTTTGTAGTTTCATCCGAGTGGCCGTGCTGGTTCCAGTAATCGACAGCAGCGGCAGTCACTTGCTGCCCAAGGGCCCCAACGTTCTGCAATGCTTCCGTGGCAACAGCCTCCTCGGTGCTACTCGCACGTCCCCAAGCCATATTATACAAAACCTCCAGGCCGGTTTTGAATATCTCAAGCGTGATAGGCATGTCGAAACGAGAGCGGTGAGAATCGCTTGCCCAGTATTAGTATTTTACGTCTGTTGAGAGGATCATACTAACCTTTTCAATAGGTATTCAACGGCTCGGGTTTGAAGCGGATGGTAGGTACTGGCGACGCTTTCCGTGTGCGAAGTGGACTATATCTGAGAATCCCGAATGCGCAAGAAGATAGGAACCCCGTGAGCTTTCTATATCATACTTTTGCTGCGGTACTCCATAGCCGGCCGGCCTTAAAATAAAATAAAAAAAAAAAAAAAAAAAAAAAAAAAAAACAAATAAAAAAAAAAAAAAAAAAGGGTATATGGGAAGTTCAATGAAAAGGAGGGGCAGGCGCGTGTAAAAAAAGCGGGGCCGCAAAAAGCGGGCGAAAATGGGGCG
>JASJFT010000142.1:33557-54031 GCA_030770425.1 Darksidea phi
AAAATATTTAATATTTTAATTATCATTTTATAATATTTTTTTTTTATATTCTCTCAAAAAACCCCCCAAAAAAAATATTTTCCCCCCCCCACCCCCCCCCCCCAAAAAAAAAAAAAAAAAAAAAAAAAAAAAAAAAAAAAAAAAGAGATTACAAAGGGAGAATAAGAAGGCCGCAATCTACGTCCTCAACTCCGCGAAAATATACCGTCCAATAACATTCACCGCCGTGGCGAAAATCGACACACCCCTAAAGATGAGAATAAATGGCTGTATAAGCATGGGACAGGACCGCGCTTTGACCCAGATGGCGAGGAACGCGATGCAGAAGAAGTGGTAGACAAGCACGAGCCGGTTGCGGATGATGCCCGCGAGCAGGCCGGACGGCCCGTCGATGCCAAGCTGGAAGTAGCGGAAACAGCCTATTTGAAGAGCTTTAAGGTTGGGGTCTGTAATATTTCTTAGCTTGATGTGTTGAAGTAAGAGAAAGGGAACTATCAACCTGCAGTAGCGAATAGCACGTAGAGTGCTTGTGCCAAAATATTGATGACAGAAGTGACATCTTTCCTTCTCCAATGAAAAAGGCGCATCTGTTTCTTGACGGCCTTGGTATCCGACAGCGAAGGCACCTTGTCCGGGCCCAATAGGTCTGCGAGAAGTACCACATCATTGAGACCGACAGTCATACCGTCCCCAGTAAGGGGGTGTCGCATGTTTAGCGCATCGCCAATGATAATCATACCCGGCGTTTTATTCACAGTAGGTGGTAACCATGAGTTTTGCATTGATCGTATACTCCAGTTTTTGACTGCGTCGATGAAGGCCGGTCGTACGCATTCTGGCAACGCCGGTACAACGACCTTCTCGAAATGGTTTTTGATACCGCCAGCCGAGAGATGAGCAGTTGGGCAGCCGTCCTGGACGTCGATGAGAGCTCTCGTCTCGTGCGTGCCGATCTGATAGAGCAGGATAGGTGAACTGTCCCCAAGAATAACATGGCCATGATACGGTGCTGGCAGCACCGCGTCTTTCATTTCTACGCCATAGAATTTCGACGACGTGATCGGTGTCCGCTGTATATAGTCTTTCCTGAACCTAGACGCGCAGCCGTCGCAGACTATCGTAAGACTCCCAAAATAAAAGCCGTTTGCCTTCGTCTTCACGCCCAGTATCTGACCCGTCCATTCGTACTTGATAAGCTCTTTCGCCGTGCCCTCGACCACAGTCACGTTCTTATGCTGCATCGCCGCCATTCGCAGTGCCTGCACAAATCTGCCGTGATGGAAACTTCTTCCCTCTACTCTTGAGCCATTCCCTTTGCCAGCATCCTGCGGGTACGGAATCTCCACCGGCTGTGCATGATATGTCACTAAATACCCAAGCACAGGAATAGCGTCAATATCCTCAAGACAGTGTCCCAGGCCCAACTTCTGTAGCGCTTGCACGCCGCCCGGCTGCAGCAGCTCACCCACAATGCGATCCGGCTGCTTCAGGCTCTTTTCAAGCAATATGACGCTGCGGCCCTGGTCACCAAGGGAAACGGCGAGGGCGGAACCCACGACGCCACCGCCGATGACGACAACGTCCGCATCGTTGTGAATTTGCCTCCGATCCTTCTTGTCGTTGGTATAGGAATGCGAGACCGACGAGGTCGGTAGGGTGTCATTGACGATCAGCGGCATCGTTGGAGCAGGAGATATCAAGAGATGTATGTATATATGGGTTTCGTCTCGCTGGCCGGTGCGTGGCGTTGATTCTGAGCGGTTGAAAAAACTGTGGTTCGGGTATGGGTAGGTTTTTAAGGTATGTTGTTGGGACATTTCGTTCTATATGGTGTGATCAAAGCCAGAAGGCTACAAAGAGATGAATTCCATGAGAAGCAGAGAGGCTGCTTCTCTGCAGAATGATCTAGTCTCGGGCTATTGTAGTTCCGGTTCCGTCCTGGTCTTGGCCCAGGTTTCATCCGAAGATTCTCTAGAAGTTACCGCAGGCATTGCCAAGGGCCATGTGTCGGCCTATACTAAGAGTCGGAATTTCTGTAGGGCCGGTCCGTCAAAGCGGCATGGGACCAACAAAATATTAGGTTGGCGGGTCGTCCTTTGCCAACAGAAATAGGGCCTGAATCGCACTAGAAAATAGGAACCGGAAAGCCAAAGGCGTGGACCGCCTGGCGGTAGAGGGCCCCAGAGGGCAGGTCAGAGAATTTGCCTCTCCCCACCCCACACCGCGCCGCAATCCTTATTACGTGACGGGCGTGATTTCAAAGCAATTCCGAGATAACCCCTAGGCTAATAAGGCCATACTGTGGGTCCTATCTATGTAAGTGCTTTATGTCCGTTTGGACAGCGTTACCTATACTCACATGACTTGCATAGAAACCAGTAATCGTTGTTCCCGCGGCAATAGTTAAGGACTGCATCTCTGAATGATTGCAGTCGACATGACTTTGGAACTCCCGACCGCGATTGGTCGTTATCTAGCGTACGAAGTTCAATTAGTCTAGTGCACTCTAGAGGGAAAACCAATATTGACTCACTCTAAAGCATTTCAAAAGTCCGTGTTGTAAGAAACCGTAGCTCCCCGGATGTTTATACTTTTCCACGTGAACAGCGACAGATGTAATTAGCTCGCCAGCAATGCCATCAATAGTGAACATTGGTCCCGGGTGAACTACCTCGTCATTGCATCGACCAAGCTTACTTGACGAATATCCACAGATACCGTCGTACACGAATTCCAAAGAGCTCACACGGTACTTACTTTGGACAAACAGTCCCACAATGTTTTTAAGATCGCTGCCTCGTTGTCCACCGAAATGGTTCCATAACAGTGGTTGGTAGCCGATATGGCATGGGTTTTGGCCTGTAAACGAGCTTTCATTCAGATAGAGCTCGTTTGGTGCTTGCTAGGGTACCATAGGGCCGTCTCTCGCAGTGGCGGATCAGTTCCTAGGTCCTGGTCTGAAATAACGTCTAGCGCGGTAACACCCAGGCCAACTATTTTGAATCCCTAAGCCATAATCCTTAGCTTCAGCACTTCGGCTTATTGGAAATTACTTACATCGAGTCTAACGGTTACTGATTTAATAGGCTGTGATCTAATCAAGCGATCTGAAACCGGAACACCGCTTAGACATCCAAGCCATTGGGACAAGCGACTGTTCTTGCTGACAATTTGTAAGGCTCTGAGTCCACTAGGGGCTACTGCAACCTTAAATCCGAATAATTCTTGTAGTGGAAAGAATGTCTCGCTGCTAGAAATGTACCCGATGCGGACGTCAGATGTACTCCCCGCAACAAAACGAAGTCCCGTGACGTAGCTCGTAGTGCTAAAGCTAATTGTCGAAACTCCAATTTTCAAGAGGCATTCGGGTACTGGGACGACGATAGTGCGTAGAGAGTAACACCCTTGCTCAAAAGGCCTCCAGTTTCTTCCGAGCTCATCAAAATTCAAGTCACCAGTCACTTGAGACCAGGGATGCCCTATAGTCTGTTCGGTTGTAGATGTCAGACATTCGTTACGCTCAAGCCTAGCAATCTCTATTAGTGGTTTGAGGATGTGCCAAACGCGGCACCTATTTCGCAGGCCAGGGGGGCCGCTTTTCCGACTGGTTAGCCGGTACAACTCTAGCCAATCCGTAGGCTCTCGACACCCGTGCATCTCGAAGACGAAGCCTCTTTCCCAGTCGCCTGCAAATCGAGAGGCCCAGAAAGTACTGCTCGATAGCAGCGGCAGGAACGAAGCGGATGCCTCGCGCAATGCCAGCGCATCTGCAGTAGTAAGCAAGACGGTAATAGCCTCACGAAGCTCCCACGCCAGGCGAGAAAAACAATCATGGGCAGTTTTCTCCGTGCCCCGGACCGGTTGGGGTCTTGCACAGCTCAACAAGATCGCAGGCATGGTTGGCACGTCGTAGGGGTTTGCGGCGGCGTCCAAGAAAACTGAGGTGGCTTCGCGGGGCCGGAACAAGGTTTCTTGCCACGGAAAAAAGTTTTGGGTGTCGAGAGATAGAAGGCCTCCGTAGCAGTGCTGCCAGCCCAAGCTGTTGGTGCGAAGGGGAAATGGTATAGATTCGCACATTTCTACAAGCCGGTCGACCCTGATCTCTTCTGGGCACCATGCCCTACGCAACAGCATCCAGCAAGCGTCATGTAGGACAAATCCGTGGCGACCATGCAGCGGAGCTTGTCGCATCACTGGCAACTCGTGCAGCCGAAGGTTGCTATCGTCGTCGTCCCATCGCCGAGCAGGGTCCGACGGCGCGGTCCAGGACGCGCTGCCGTCATAGCATCCGACGCCCGTTACCGAATAGCCTGATGGGTGCGAATAGACTTGCTGCGTCAGCGGGGTGTAGCCACAACAGTACTGAAGCCGGCGTACTTGCACGATATTCCCTTAGCCACCGTTCGGCGGGGTTGCTGGCTGAAGAGCGGATGACGAAGCCACACAGGATGCAGCTGTAGTGAGTCATGAAGGCCAGGGGGTGTTGGAAAGAACAAAAT
Organism: Darksidea phi; assembly: GCA_030770425.1. NCBI lineage: Eukaryota > Fungi > Ascomycota > Dothideomycetes > Pleosporales > Lentitheciaceae > Darksidea > Darksidea phi. The sequence continues at coordinate 38,057 of JASJFT010000142.1, forward strand.
AATGCGTTGCCTGAGCGGGTTATACCTGCCGTTGGAGGAGTGCATCAGAACCAGAGATAGAGACAAACTCCTTATCGGCTCTGCCAAGACCTTACTAAGCCATGACGCCTTCAAGACCGGTCCCAGATCACCAGGAAAACGGCCCATCCGGCTCAAAAAGCCACCGCAAAAGATTCGCCAGACAGCCATGGGGTCTAAGCCACCAGTGATTTCGCCAAGAGTGTCTATTTACTACACCTGAAGAGCTTGGCGCCAAGTGCCAAGACCCTCTCCTCTCCACCCGTTCTCGCCTACTCACGGTTCGCACACTCTACCGCTGACCACACTACCACCATAAGAACATCTCCTTTGCACTTCTGCCTATCGAAATGGCGAACACCGGCAGAAACAAACCAAACCAAGAGATCAAGGTCCGTCTCGCTGTTCTCAGCCACCGACTACTACTGACTTGCACATAGGGAAGCGCCCTCAGAGAGAAATGAGGCCAAGGTTATTCAAGACATCACTCGACTAATAGTTCCGTCAGCGGAAGGGCTTGCCGAAGTTGGTGCTGAATACCTCGAGTGTCTTGTCGAAAGTCAACGAAGGCTGGAACAACTCCATCCCCTGACTGGGGCCCGTCCACAGCCGGACTACTCGGTCGCGTTCAAACCCGAGGCTTTCTCGGACGAGCAGCTCAAGAAGTTGGCGCCCTTCATCGGCAACTTCATCGCCGGCGACCAATCCTTCTTCATAGCGACGTACTATACTTCGCGGGGTCGCTATCTCGAACGGGAAATGATAAGGATATCGCCCCAAACACCTCGTTCAGAAAAGCTTCGGCTGAAGCCGAATCAGTCAATCAATCAGCGACACCTGAGGTTCTTGCTGCCTGGCTTCCAACACGCCCATGGTTTCACACTCATTGCCAAGCCCGATAGCTCCCAGTATGGCCCGGAAGTTTCTCGAGACCGTGAACACAAGACTCTACCTCTGGTCAGGACGATCTTCTCTATATCTCCGTACCATTTCGTCCCCTCTTTGTATGCTTATCGTCCATCCGGCTGAGGATTTCAGATTACTTCGATCTTGATTGTTCGCTCGGCTGGGTTGCTAGGTTTTGAAGCTGAGCTATTCGTGCACTTCTCCGCGGCCCAGGCGGAAGCTGCTCCATGGTGGCACGCATCCGTCCGTTTCTGGTCTGCGACTGGCCCCCACTTGATTACACACTTCGAGCCGGTTGCTGAGGGAGTTGGCCAGTAGAGCGTGTGCCCTAAGGCAACCGGTCATACTCATTACTGATAGACGAGCCCTAATATTCTTCGAAACACCCCATGGGGGCAGGAAGGATGCGCTCGTCAATCTGGGATCGGCAGCTGCTCGAATTCTCAATGCCGCATCATTCTCACCATCCAACGACATCATGCAAGCAGTTCGATCTGGCTCGTTGTATTCCGGTATCCTCAAAGGGGGCTTCAGACAGCGCTTGCTTCAGTACGATGTCGTATCCTTCGTCGAGGGGAAAGGAAGGGTATCAATACCGCTACTTGAGCTAGACTGGACATGGCTTACAAGAACACCATAGATCATCATACTCGATCGCGACTCCGCTTCTTTCGGTCTCCCAGGTGACGTTGAGAACATCGTAGAGCTGAAGCGCACACATTCCGATTTATGGTGATCCGACTTGCATAACGCAGGAGACTCTGCCTGCTACACGCTGGTTCGGCACAACATGCGCGTCGTATATGGAAAGATCAAATGTAGGGTCGAAGAGACGGAAAGGCTCGCAGAGCTGAATCCTCCAACTGGCGTTACCGGGATTACTATTTCAGCACCTTTGCAACCAGGTCGGTAGCCATGGAGAGATGGCAACCTGCTCTAGCGGAAGGGCATCTGCTTCATCCGGTGAGCTGACAATTTGTGGCTCAAATTGAACAATTAGTGCACGTACCATTCTTCTCCTCTCGTCAATCGTATGCGCTGATCCTGAACGACCAATACTCTATCTCGTCCTATGTCAGAGCGTTCCAGCAATACGATTACGAAGGTAACGAGCTTCTGAGACTGCGAGCCGCCAAGTATGCTTCAACTTGCCAGTGGCTTGCGAAGACCGATGCTATCAGGTGGTGGTCTGGACGGGGCGTGAGTACTATCCTATGGCTCTCCGGAGTTCCCGGCCTGCGCAAGTCTACATTGCTGTCACATCTCGTCGAAAACCCATCATCTATCACTGGTGGTCATTATAATAGCAGGAGAGAGAGCGCGGTAACCTATAGCTCCTGCAACCATGAGCCTAACTACACCTCCAGCATGGTTCTCAGCGTACTGGTTCATCAGATACTGGAACAGTTTCCGGAGATTCAAAAGTCGTTCCATGACTTTGGTCAAACGCACTACCTACCGATCGTTAGAAGCTGCCCGACGACATCATATTCACGTATAAATTGGGAACCATGCATCTTATGGAAAATCCTTGAATGAGCTGTGGTAGAGAACAAAGTGTCGAAGGCTTTTCTGATTATTGACGCGCTGGATGAGTGTGACAAAATATCACAAGAAGATCTACTCTGGCTATTTCAAGCTTGCATTAGCGGGCCCTGTCGTCTCAAAATACTGTTTTCTAGTCGACCCGATGAAAACTTGAAGAATCGGTCCCCTACAACTCTTCCCGCCGACCTTTCCATTTTCGGTACCAGCCGCTTGAGGAATATGAGGATTACATCCTGCGGGGTTTTGTCGCTTTACGTCGACGGCGAGATAGAGCGGCTTAGCGGCGATCGATTTCTTGCTTCCTCGGATCAAGATTTGATACGCAGGAAGCTTGGCGCTGAGCGATCAGCGGTGTTCCTACCGGTTGCACTTCTATTCTCCGAGATTGCTTCCGACTCCACGCGGCCAATATCTGAGATCCTTGAGGACCATTTTATATAGGCCGTTCTCGTTGTAGGCATCCTAAACAAAGAGTATGACTATAATCTATAATACCGAAGAACTGACATTTTCAGCGGCGGTACAAATTTGCGTCAAGATTTCGTTGTTGCAATGCTTAAGTTTCCGAAGACAGATCTTTTGGAAGGCGACCAGAGGAGAGTATCGGTTGACATTGACGACGTAGCCAAAATCCAATTCGAATCGAACAGCTTTAGCTATTCCCGCGAAACTAAGCGCTACTATTGTTGTAGAAGGAGCCCCGAGGGCTTATCGAGTACTGCCAGGAAGAGATGTTGTTCTCTCTCCCGTCTCTCCAGATGAAAGAGGCCCGAGCTTCTCTCGGGCCTCGGTACCAAAACAGGCTAAGCCACACTCCAGCCACAGAAACCCAGCCACATGACGACTGCCCCAGCAACCTGAGCTCTACTCCACCACACTATCTATTTAGTAACAAGGGCGATGGTGTTCGAGCATTCGCAATCATTTTGCCCCTCCTCGGCCTTGGAGCATTCTTGGATCTCCGTGTTCCCCGTGCCGTCTTCTACCACACGAATGCACCTTTCAACCTCCTTGGTTGCAACCGTCTCACCACATTCGCATCCATTTTGGCCTTCCTCGGCTTGGCTGCATTCTTGGCGCTCTGTATTCCCAAAGCCATCTTCGAGAACTCGGGAGCACCGAGTTTGGGTGAAGTTATTGGTACAAACACATCCAGCAGTGCCCTGCTGGCATGCCTCTTTGAGGGTGTTGCCGAGCCCGTCGTCCACAGATTTCTCGCACACTAAGTTCTGCTCCACAGCTTGTCTGGCGTCGAGAGTGCTGGTGAATGGGACAGCCGAGGCTAGCGTAGCCAGCAGGAATGATGTGAGGAGAGTGGTAGTGAGCTGCATGTTGTTGACAGTGTAGTGGCCGGGGGAGGATTGAGTTGAGCAGTGAAGGACAAAGGTTAAGTAGAATGTCTTGATTTGACTAGTATGAAGTGAGCTTTGCGAACATGATGACAGCACGGCTACGCCAGGGTTAGGTAAACGGTACCTGAATAGAAGCAAATGAGAGCCGGCTCTTGAAGAAGGACGGAAGAATTGGCAATATGGAGAATGGAAGAAGAATCCCCGCAGTCTAATGCTGGCCTGAATAGTGGGACAGAAAAGGGCAATTTATGTATTCTGCAATTGTGTGTTGGCAATGAAGAAGCGTATTTCTGAAGCATCGGGGTTTGGCTTGGCGTCTCATATGTTGCACCGCCTTGGACTAGCGCCTCATGAATCTCGGAGCGAGGTCGCAGATTAAGGTTATTCCAACCCCTAGGTGTTATGTGCCGTTTGAAATTGGGGCGGGCCTGCTACAAGATTGGCTTGGTTATTTCCTATCGGTTTCAGCGCGTAATGCGCATGGTCGCGTAATGCGCACCCCGCACCCCAACCAGCACCTGTAAAAATTTGGCTGCAAAGCCACACACAAAAGTGACTATCGCGAAATTTTCTGGTGGAGTACTATAGTGATGTTTGCGATTAAATTGTCTCATATATCTACTTAGCTGGTAGATGTGGCGGCCGCGGGAGTTAATTTTAGGTGGAGGAGCTTAGGCTGCCGCGGTGGCCACCTCGCTAGCAACACCACTCCCAGCACCACGCGCACGCTTTTAAGGCCTTACAGCAGGCTTCGAGCGTTTGCATTTACCATTTTGGGATAATTTTAGATCTCTTACGTAGTCGTTCTCCTCCTTCTTACGCTATTTTTTAGCCTTATCTTCGGCGACTTATTTAGCCTCCTCAGCCCTCTCCTTCTCGCGCACCTTCTTTACCTCCTCTCGCTCAATACGCCTCTCTCTTTACGTTTTTCATTAAGAAACTTTTGTTTACGCTGTAGCTCCTTCCCAGAGTAGTAACATTGTCACGCCAAGCCTTGTATTTTGGGTGATTATTGTCAGCCATTTTTTAATAATCGGCGAGGGCTTAGGGATACAGGGTTCGAGTATCCCCTGGTCGATTTTGGCTCTAAAATGGGAAGCGAGTCTCCACATAGTATTCAGCGCTAGGAAAAAGGTGAGCTAGGTTACTAGGCCCTCATATTATGAACGCTACTCGAAAATCTTTTGCCTACTTTTCGGACGGGACTCTGGTGCCCTTTGACGGGCAGTTCCACGTCGATCCATTGGATCCGTCAAAGTCAGTCCGATGTCTCGCACCATGGACCCCTCCTGGTGTATCGACAATTATCTCAAGCGGCAATACAGCCCACATGGGCCTACTCCCAGATGGCTCCGTGCTCAAATTTCCTAACGACAGGCTCGATAGCTTCTCAAACAAGGCTCTCAACATTGAATATTGTATCCTATCCCACTTGGGGGAACACAAGACGATTGTCCCGTATCTGGGTAGGGAAGAACATGGCCTCCGCTTCCAACGCGCAGCGAAAGGTGATGTGAGGCGCTATATATATGCTATTGAGCCGCACATCATCTCGCTTCAGCTTCGAATCAAATGGTCGATGCAAGCAGCAGAGGCTCTTGCTTTTATCTATTCTCGAGGTGTTATTCATTGCGATGTTCACCCCAACAACTTCCTACTCGATGACGCGCTCGATCTCCAAATGTGCGACTTTTCTGGATCGTTGTTCGGCAACTTGGGATGGAACTGGCATGGAAAGCATAATATTCTTTCTTCCAAGGGATCCTCTAGCTACCCCTACTATACGGTCGGACCTTTTCGCGTTAGGTTCGGTTATCTACTATATCATGTCCGGCTGTGAGCCATATGATGCTCTGGCGGAAAACGAGGTCTACTATCGCCTTCCCTTTCAGCACGACTCTATTCACCAACACCATGCTCAACACACCCTACGCTCTACCTGCTGCCCCGTCAATATCATATCCGGAGCTCTCCCCAACCCAACAATAGCCTGCGGTCTAACCATCCCACTATCAATCAACGGGACCCCGAAACGCCGGCTGAACACTCTGAATACGGTATTCACTTCAACGATGCGGGTGTCGTCTAAGAGACTTAATTCTAGGCCGCTGGCAACGGAGTGTCCGGACACTGCGCAGATTGCTGGCTTATGAAATTGCATCCGCGGTGGGTTCATAGGAGTGATATTCTTACCTTGTACGGGGCCGAAGTGTGAATTATCTGATAGTGAGGCTTTTGCTACTGCATGTAAGTCGGCGTCTGTGCGTAATGTCCCGTATACACTGCGGAATACGCAGACTTTCTGCGAGTCATCTTCTTCGTATTCTCGAAACGCATTGTAGGGTTTTGGGTTGTTAGCGGGTCGATGACGCTGCGGCGGGAGACGCTGTTGAGCATGATGATTGTGATGTCTTTAGGAGTAGTTTAATATTTGTGCGAGGCTGCCATCCTGCTTGCACAACATGAGGTGCTATTCCGACACCGTAAATCTCTCAAGAGGTCAATATATTATCTCATAAGTCAACAGTGTTAACGCATCTATCCCCTCCCAGCTACCAAGCTTGACCTGGCTCCCCTAAAGTTGCGCTCACTGACCTGGTTCTCCTAAAGTTGCTGTCGATTCTACTTGACAGACGCTCGACGGTTTTGGCCAGTTGAGCCGACACACACGATCATGACGTTACGAATTATCCCAACATAAAAAATGGACGGACAGGCAGCAACTACCGAAGAACATTTCTGCGTGACGAGTCCATCCTCATCATTCTCACACCTCACACTTCACACCTCTCACACACCTCTCGCGCCGCGCTGACGCAGAACAACCGTCACTTCGCAGGCTCTTGAGAACGATTCTACGCAACTGCATCCGACTCTTAAAACTCCACCATACGACTGCTTGCTGCCTCATCTCTCCTTTTTGCGCCACGCTAAACGACCACCTACCCGAACGCGACGCCGTATGCCTGCGAACCGACGAATATACACACTCGCTCACTCATTCACCTACACTGAGATCTACCTTCCCGTTGACTGATGGATTCTATCGAGGACATCTAGTAGTTTAATATTGGATTGCTTCTAGTTCAGGGTCGGTAAAGTTGAATTGATCCGTTTGCGATGCCGGGTTGTTTCACGTGAGTTTATAGATGCAACTGCTAGACTGAACTAAAATGGAGTTGCCGGGGTGGTGGCCGGGGTGGTGACCGGGTTGCAGTGGTTGGACATCCATGGGTGACGCTTTAGGTGCAAGTGACTCCAGAAGCGGCGACAGAAAACCTCCAAAAAGAGTCAAAATCCGCAGACCTAGAGTTACTGCAGTAAACTATTAACTACGATCGGAACCCAACCTAGGCACTTCGACACCCCTGTAAACCATATCATATACAGCAATATTCCTCATAAACGTGCCATCGAAGTATTATCTGCTCGAAGAGTCCAGCTCTGCAAGCCTTAGTGCGCCTGCATGTCAATATAGTCCTCTTTGCCTTATTCGGTATTACCATACGGGTGAGGCAAGACTGGTAAAAGCACCATAGTAAAGTGTTCATGTAAACCAGTACTAGTAACAGTAAAATCTGGTGATTGGGCAACCTTAGTCCGCGGCTACGATGGGTAGAGCCTCATTTTTCCATAGTAGTCTTTACGGTTTTAGATTTCTTATGTCTATTGTTTTTCTTCTCTTTAACTTATGCGCGGATTTATTGATTAAACTTAACTTTTACGTGATTTCCTTCTACTGCTGCTTAGCGATTTGCTTATAAATATTTGAGCGTAAAGTTGAACGAGTTCAAGAGCTCCCCACATCCTGTCTCCTGATATTTGATCGAATCGTTCTCGAGTTGTTATTGGCATTGCCGTCTTACCTGTGAAACCTTTGGCGCGTATGTGGTATAGGTAGAATCACATCGCCGAATATGCAGTCCACAGGCAGTTTGAGATTTGTTCGTATCCGTGCTTTTCAAAAACCTGGAAATCCAAGCTATCAGAGGGTAAAATCATAGCATCCGGATCCTGTATCATTATGTGATTTTTCCCGAAGCCAATAGCTGGCAACGTCCGCACGGGATACTTTGATGCCGGATACTTTTTTGGACGTTAAACAGAATGCTTAAGCTGGCCCTCTGCGTGGCGCACAAGCTAAGGCTTGCAGTTAGCATTGCCTCCATCATGCGAGCATGTAGTTGAAAACCTACATCGATAGCTGTGTTACTTAGCAAGGTCACGGTAACAAGACTGCACTGTCCCTGCTTATAAAGCTCCCAGTATGACCAAAACCAGCCACGAATCGACTGAAGCTCTTCCAAAAAGCTTCCAATTGAGAAAGAAATACCCTTGTTCTACTCCCTTTTCATCCTTTTCAATCAAAGCGGGCAGCACTTCGGGCATCCCCTCTGCCGTGTGACACGGTACGAGTCCTCCCTCGTGGTAATCTGCGTCATGAATATCCTCGATGGTCAGGTTGGAAAAAGCATTATGAAGGGGCACTGGATCGTGAGTGTGTCGTGCCTCTTGCCGGCTCTTGCGTTTCCACTGTGCATTGTCAAATGGAGAGTGTCTTAAAGACATTCTCAAGTAAGCTGATAAAGTGAGAGTGATGTTCGTCGCTGTCATCGGCTTTTTTCTCCTTTGTGGAATGTGAACCAAGCCGAGACACTCTTCCAGGCTGAGATGGCGCGGTCGAGTGTGCGCTCCAAACCCATAGGCACAGCCAACTTTGCAAGGCGTTGAGCAATGAGTTATGTCATAGGAACAAAATAAGACACTTGGGTAAGGTATTGGGGCCGTGGTGGATCCTTGTCGGCTGTTTTAGACGTCGCGGCCGCTTTTGCCTATTCACTAATCAGTCGAGTGCTTTCATAGTAGACTCGCATACCAATTTCGAGCTTTTCCTTTAAGTCTCGGTCCTTTCCCCTGTATCCTTTCGTCTTCCGCCATATCTAACTGATATCCAAATTTCATAAAGTTCTCAGCCAGCCACCCTGCCACCCATTCTGTGTCGCGCTTGTACTGTCAGTACGAGGAGCTCGTATTTTGTCACCAGCGTTGGTGCTCCGACCACCAAGATCGGTGACTAAAAAAATACGGGCTCCTCGTAGACGGTGGACAGCCCGCTGGCGGAGAACGCATCGCCCATGGTGATGATTTTCCAACCGTAACGTCTTGACCGAAAGCCAAAAGCAGGCTGGACGCGATGATACAAGTGCTTTTTGTGATGTCGCCAAGGCCAGTAGCTGGGGAAGGGGTGTGCCACGTGGTAAGAAGTCGGTTTAGGCAGGCCGGTGCTAGCGCGTTTCATATTTTCCGCACCATCCTCCGGCCCTGCTCAGGATCGAACATTCCATCCATTCTCGTAATACCTGGCGAATATGGGCCAAGAAAAGTATGCGACGCAATGCGTGAACGAGAGTGCCTGCACAGTCATAGCCCTGGAGGCATTTTCTATGATTTACACACTCCGGTATCTACTTATACTGAAAGCAGTAAGTTTTTTCTTTTCCGCCCGTCGCTCATCGGTTCTGACCATGCGCCACGCAGAAGCTATGCATCTCCTCCTAAATCTTTGAAGACGCGAACTTGTGATACATTGCGCGCTGAAACTGCTCATGGAGAGCCATGACCGAAGGCGACATTGGTGGAATGATCTGACAAGCGGCAAGCCCGCAGAGTCCCGCCTTGAAGTCGAGATACTGCCCGCTCGTCAATATTGGCCACACCATCTGGACAGATCACCTACCCAAACCATACTTGGTACACCTCCCCAAACGATTGTGTCATCGCTCATTCGCCCCGGCTGTCCCTTTTCGCAAATCATGCCGGCAAAGCTCCAGGTCTTCTCAATCTCGGTTGGAATGCACATCCCGAGGTACTGCTTGTGCACAGGCGAGCACTGTATGTACTCATTGAACGCCTTTTTGCACTGTGCGTCCAGCTGGGGCTTGAAGAGCTCGGTCCAGGAAGCCTCATTCAATAATTTGGGATCGCGACGCAAAACGGCCTGGAGAAAGGTGAAGTAGGCCTCGGGACTTGCAAACGCGCCACCGCCGCCGAGACAGTCTGTTCCGCCAAAGAGGATGTCAAAGTCTGGAACATCGACTGCAGGAGCTTGGCCTTGGTCGTCGAGAGTGCTAATGGTCGCCATCCGGCCTTCCATGTCGGGCCGCTGCTTCGGATAAAAGGTAATGTCCATGATACCCAAAGGTCCCCATATCTTCTCCTTCATGTACTCTTCCAATGTCTTTCCAGAGACCTTTTCGACCAGCTTTCCTGCCCAGTCCGAACCAGCGCCGTAGCGAAAACTGGTGCCCGGCTCGTAAATTAGAGGCAGAGTGGACTTCTGCTCGACCGTCGGTCCTGTCCAAGGAGCCTCACCTCTGCTTCCACGCCACTTCATGAGGAGCGGATTGAACCAGTCATATTCATGGCCATTTGTATGACTCAGCAACATCCTAGACGCCTCAGTCATGCCCCACCATAAAGAGAGCCGGACCTACCGAAGCGTGATTAGGGTTTCATTAGGGACAGTAGCGGCTACATTCTTCTCGTCATCAAACCCGGTGATGATGCCGTACTTGCCCATGTCCGGGAGAAGATCAGAAACGGGCTTGTCCAGGTCAAGCAGGCCCGCTTCGACGCATTGCATTGCCGCGACACTGGTCATGAGCTTCGTCATTGAAGCAATGGCACATACTGTGTCCAGTTGAAACGGCCATGCCGACTCGGACCTCAGCGACTGCACGCCCTTGGCCCTAGAGTACAGGATCTTGCCTGGATGCTTGTGAGCCCTCTTGCATTCGCTAGGCGGCATCACTGACCATCCTTGTTTCCTGCCACCAGTGCGAACCCTGGAAGGAGTCCATCTTCGATCGCCTTGTCGTATACTTTTTCGAAATCCATATTTGCGGTGGGGTCACACGACACGCTGGCTACCGGCCAGCTCCCGATATTTCGGCTCCGCCTCGGTTCCAAATCTGGAATGCGATTTCTGAGCTCACCTGAGTTATGGCACACGAATTTGTGTTCTGAAGAGAGTGATGCAGGATGTGGTGAGAATATTAACTTTCAATATCCCGTGAGGCGCAGTCGCGAAGCGCCCGGGTTACCCGCACGGAAGGCGGCGCTTGGTCCCATCAGAGGGGTCGTCTTACTAAGTCGAACGACGCAAGGGACGGCCTCGCAGGGGTGCAATTCAAACCGCTTGGGTAGTGATTACAGTTATGGAGGTGTTCAAGGTACCGGAGTATCGACTGGTCGCTGTTTACACTTTTTGGACTCTGCACCATGGCCTGGATTGTAACCACCGTTATCGCGCTCGTCATTTGCACAATTGCAGTCGCACTATACCGTCTATTCTTCAGCCCGCTTGCAAAGGTCCCCGGGCCGAAGCTGGCCGCTCTTACAGGATGGTACGAAACGTACTTTGAGCTGTTTCATGGCTATGGCGGACAATTCACTTTTCACATACAAGAGTTGCATAAACAATACGGTAAGTGTCTTGCAATTTTATGGCTTTGCTGACATGTTTGCAGGCCCCATAGTGCGCATCAACCCATGGGAAGTTCACATCGACGATCCCGAGTTTTTTGACAGCATCTACAACGCCAGAGACGCATCCGACAAGCCAGTTCACCTTAAGTGGCGCTTTGGGTCACCCAATGCTCTCTTCTCAACACCAGAACATGGACTTTATCGCATGCGCCGCGCATCGCAGGACCCATTTTTCGCTAAAGGCAGGATTCAACGCCTAGCGCCAGAGATCCAGGCCATGGCCGATAGGATGTGCAACAGACTACAAAGGGACTTTAAGGGGACAGACCGACTAGTGATTTTGAATGATCTCTTTACGAGCTACACTGCGGAAGTGACTGCCAAGTATAGCTTCAATCGCGACTTCAAGTACCTCGAGCACGGAAACTTCGAGAGCCCGTTTGTCAAGGCGATCCGGGGTTTCAAGGACATTGGACAGTCGTGCACGCAGTTTCCCTTGCTTGGGCTCCTGCTCAGTGCAATCCCTGAACGCATCGTTCGCTACTTGCAACCGGCAATGGCCTCGGTTCGGGAGTTCCAGGAAGAGATGAGGAAGCTCATTCACCAAGCTCAGGAAGAGCTCAAGGAGAACAAGGACGAGACCAAAGACAAGACCATTATGCATGGCATCCTTTTGAGCAATCTTCCAGCCGACGAAAAGGATGTTGAACGATTAAAGGACCAGGCGGCGGGGCTCGTTGGCGCTGGCATTGCAAGCCCGCAGTGGACTATGACTATTGCTTGCTACCACATTATCAGCGATCGCCAGGTCTGGGCGAAGCTTAGGAAAGAATTGGAAGATACTATGCCGGATCCGAGTACACCTGCATCTTTGTTGCAGTTGGAAAGGCTACCTTACCTAACTGCATGCGTTGATGAAGGTAAATAGCCCGCTCTCTCATTACCACCGATACTAAGAACAACAGCTATCCGACCAGCATGCGGCCAGGTCGCCCGCTCACCCCGTGTCTCACGCCGTACCATTACCTACGACTCCTACACCATGCCGCCCGGCACCCTCATTTCGCTTGACACATGGCACATGCACCACAACGAGGAGCTCTATCTACAGTCCTTTGACTTTCGACCAGAGCGTTGGCTTGGCGAGCCACTGGCACCGAGCGGAAGACCGCTCAAGTACTATATGACGTCCTTTATGCCTCTGCTTCGGCGTTAACAGCTCCTCTAAGTACTTCTCCTGCAGATGGAGATACGACATTTCATCCTTCTCCGCTGTCGTCCACAGGACCTTCGTCGGCGACATAAACCTCCACAACGCAAAAGGCTGCCACATGACCAGCTTGTAGTATGACTGCAGCGTGATCCTATTGACGTGATTTGGAGCGATTGTGTCGCGGAGCAGACGGCTCAGGGACTAAGCGCGATCAGAGATTTCGCTAGGCGCAAGGATTAGCCTAGTACTGGCGGCTATTTGCTGAATCTCGTAATCCAACAGAGTCCAACAGAGTCTAGCAGTGTTGGTGTTGAGGTATAGTTAGGGGTCGTTTCTATATATAAAATACCGTCTTTTTTAACTTATAGAAATTAGAGCTTTTACTTTTAGAGACTATATACTATAGTAATTTATACTAAAATTACTATAATAATTATAAGTCTAAATTATAACTAATTACTCTTAAATAATAATAACTTATCGCCTTCGTTATTAATATTAATTAATATATAAAGAGCTAATATCCTTATTATTACTTTTATTATCGCTAGAAACTCCTTAGTACTTAGAGAGCTATTATTATTAATAATAAATATTAAAGAAGATCTTATAGTAATATATATTATTATTATTCTTAAGACTTAGAGCGACTAGTATAAATAACTATTTATTCTTAAGGATAAGACTAAATAATATAAAGTTTAGAAATACTATAACCCTAATTTTAAAATAGTACTAGAAAATAAGAAGTTAATAAAATCCTCGCTTATAGCGTATAAAGCTAATATTATTAATATAGCTTAGTTATTATCTAATAATTAAATATTATATAAAGTCGAGCTTATCTAATATTAAGAAGAGAAGAAGGATTATAAATAACTAGAAAAAGATTTAAGAATAATTAACTTAAAGATTAGTAAAATAATTATAGTAATAAACCTATATTTAATATAAAATAAAAAAGATCTATAAAATCGACTTAAGGTACTAAAGAGGTATATTATACCTATAGATATTTTATAATATTAGAAACTTAGAACTAAATATAGATAACTATAAATATCTTTATATAGTAAGAAGCTAGTTAACTAGCTATATAGTTAGATTAAGATTATAAATAAGTATAAAACTATTAGTCTTTTTAATATTAAAATATCTTACGTATAAGAGGACTTTATAAAAATATACTATATATTTAATACTAAATATAATACCTTAGCTCTTTAAAATATCTTAAAAGTCTAGTATAATAGAGTAGAAGTATAGTTATTATAATACTATATTATTAAGTTCGAGTTATTTCTAAAGATAGCTAAACTAGCTATAATAACTAGATATAATACTATAGCTACTACTTAACTTACTATTACTAATATAGATAATAGTAATAGCTCTAATAATAATAATAATAATAATTAGAAAAAGGGAAATAATAGAATCCTAAAGATATATCTTTATAAATAAGTATACTAATAAATTAACTACTTTATACTTAATTCTTTAGTAAAGAAATATCCTAAAAACTATATTATAAGTATTAAAGTTAAATATCGAGTTAATAAAGCCCTAGAGACTAATCTAACGCTTAAAGCTCGTATTAATAAAGCTATTAAATATTTAATAGACTATATTAAATAGAAGATAGCTTAGTTTACTCCTATAATACTATTTAGCTTTAATAATAGGGCTTATCTATTAGAACCCTCGACTTATATAGTCTATATAATCGATAATATAACTATACTAATAGATAATCTAGTAGTACTTACTAAAGATTAAGATACTATACGAAATAAGTATTTCTATAATTACTAGATATTAGATCTAGATTTAAATACGTATATTATTAACTTAAACCTATAGATTAGATAGAAATAAAAGTATAACGTTATAACTTATAAATATATTAGTACTAGTACTAAAGTTATAAAAGTTAAAACTTAGAACTTTATAATACTTAAAATCTATACTTCTTATAATAGTATAATAGAGATCTAATTTATATATATTACTTTAGTTCCTAGCTTTATTACTAGTATAATAGGACTAGAAAGATATTATACTATTAATATTTATTTTAACTTAGAATATAATATATTATATTATAAGAACTAAAGTAATATACTTACTCTACTCGAGTATTCGAATAGCTACTAGCTAGTTAACGCTGATACTATATAAAGGCTATATATTAAGCTATTATTATTATTTACGACTAGCTATTAAAAGTTATATACCTTAAAAGCTATATAGAATATTAATAATTATATTACTTACTTAATATAGGGATACCCTAGTTAGAAAATAATAGCTTATCTAATAAACGTTATTTATAGAGTTATTATTAATAGAATTAATAATTAAAAGCTATATAAGGTATATATATGGTATCTCGACCGAGACCTATAGGTAAATATTATATAGTTTAATTATATGATAATTAGAGAACTTTTCTAATTCTAGTATAAAACTCCGCCGGCCCCCTCTCCCCCTTACTCCTATATTACCGCCTTAATTACTAGGGCGTTCGCTAGCCATTCGGATCCTCTATACTCTACTAAGGACTCGAAGAATTAGGTATCTAGATCGGTATTACTAATTATCTATTATAGTCTTACATTCTAATCGCGAATAAAGGTATTATTCGCCGGAGTTAAGCCTATATCGCTGGTTAGCTATATTCCCGCGTCAACACGGATATACTAAACCGAGCGCCTAGAGGAGGACCTCGCCATCGAAGATAAGAAGACGTAATATCCTAGTACTATCTAGGTCTACCGCCCCCTTATCCTCTAACCCTAGTTCTCGTAGCTTCTTCTTTAAACGTCCCTTCGCTTTCTTAGAGATATCGATAATACAGACGATCGTAGTTTAGTAGGTAGCGTTCGGCTTATTACGGGAGATTAGTCGATTTATCGTACTTCGTATAGTATACGGTATTCGATTATTAGACGGACGGTCTTTTATACCTTCGTATATAGCTATTTAGTACGGTAGATAAGCGCTACTCCCTTAGTTCGTATCCTTTAGTTCGTATCCCTTAGTTTGTATCCCTTCGTTCGTATCCCTTGGTTTACGTCCCTTAGTTCGTATCCCTTAGTTCTAGTAGTTCCCCTCTCCTATACTCTACCCTCTTCCTCTAGGCCGCGTATTAAGGCTCGTATTAGATAAAGCTAGTATTAGCTACCTACTATTCTACGGTTAGCCGACGTTAAGCGTTCTACTCTTTTTATATATAGTTGAAATTTTAGTACTAGTCTTTAGATATATGTAGTTTATTATTAAGTAGAAAAACTCCCCTATAATAGTATAGTTACGTAATGTAGCTTTTCCTTAGGAAAAAAAAAAAAAAAAAAAAAAAAAAGTTAAATATTAAAAAAAAGATTAAAAAAAAAATATTTTATTTTTAATTGTAATAAAATAAAAAAAGCGGGTTTAAATTTAAATTAA